>MNCI01037306.1:165357-187300 GCA_015680685.1 Gnetum montanum
CCGTTCACTCTAGGACTTCTACTGCGGGCACATGGGAAAAATTCTAACTCTGGAGTGATCAATCTGCCAGAGCTTCGCTACTTCTAGTCAGGATTTGTAAATGAAGGGAGTGTCGCCTCTTATTTATAGATATGGCGGTGGACCGCGATATCGCGTACGCGATATCGCAGGGAAAGACGCGATATCGCGTACGCGATATCATGGCACATGCAGGTCGCGTCTCATCAGGGGAGATGCCTTATTTTGATTTAGGAATTAATAAGTGTTTTTTTTTTAATTTTTTGTCTTACAATTCTTTTAATTTCTAATTTCTTGATATACATTTTCACATTTCTTAATACATTTTTTCATTCTTTTACACTTTTCCATTTCTTAATAATTTTTTAATTCTTTCATATTTTTCATTCTTTACATCTTTTTCCAATTTTTCTATATTTTTCATCTTTTTTCTATTCTATTTTCATGTTCTTTGTAAATAATTTTGATCGTTAATAAAACACATTAAGAATAAGGTAGGATGTAGTCTAATAAGGTGAATACTTTCCTATGTTATCAAGTCTTAAGGGATTGATTATTTAAACAATGATACCACAATATTCATCCATTCATTTCATTAATCAAATGTTCTTACCATGGCTATAATGATATTCTTTCTGTTATAAAACTAATAATAAAACTTATGATCATTATGCTTGGACTAAAAAGTGAAGAACCAAGAGGGAATGTCAAGGGTGTGACATCGAGGGGATTTATGAATTCTCTTGGATTACTGCTGTGAGTTCTATTCTATTGCTTAGGTTGTATTATATCCTTGTAGATCTAACAAAAAATGGGAGTAAGAGTAAAATAAGTGCTACCTTATCATGTCACTAGAAAGACATGTTACTCATGCCCAAAGGTATTTCTCTAGTAAGGCTGACATAGATAAAAATAAAGCTCATGCATAGAATAAATTTTTGGGGGTTTCACTAGAAAGACATGTTACCCATGCTTGAAGGTAGGAGGCTTCTTAGGAATCTAAAAAATAAAAAATAAAAGTGCAATGAATGAACTCCTCCCTTGGACAATATGCCAGGTGACGATACTCCTTACAATAGCAATAGTCTTACAATCATAATTTCAAGTGATAGAACAATGCGATGTCATTGCAATGTGGTCTGGACTTGGTTTGAATCTTGGATAGAAAGGCTAATAATTATTTTAACCACTAATAAAACAGGAGAATTCATTATATGGTAAAACACCTCATGTCCCAATTTCTGCAATCCCTTCTAAATCCATCTCATCTCACTGTATGAGTAATCATAACTTGTGTTTTTGTGTAACGTCGCATAATTTTTCCAACTTGGTGATACTAACATGTGTGTTTTGATAAACAAATATGCATTACATTCAACTCCTTAAGTGCCTAAGGACACTTTTAGGTGTGGTTATACAAGGGCATTAATGGATAAATCCTACTTTTTGGAGGATCCACTTGTACAACTATGGTATCTTATACTTGGCAAGCAATTTCGCATCATCTTGAGCCTTTCAACAATAATAAATATCCATAAAAAATTTCCTTATCATTTAATATATTCATTCATACAACATGAATTCATTACCCATCTTGTCAATATTATCAACACTTAATGAACTTTCATAACTTGAGATTCCTTCTTTATGAACTTCATATACCAAATTTTCGAAAAATATGCATCATTCATAGGCCAAAATCCTCTGAACATGTTTTATATCTTCCAAATATTCAAAATGACTTATTTTTATTCATGAAATATCAACAGAAAATTTGAAAATTTTATCTTTGATATTGGATAGAATCCCCTCTCATATTGTAGCACACGAAAACTATATATATGCAAGGGACTTAGCGAAGTTTTCATTTTTCTAGCTTTTGAAGAGGGGAGATTTTTTGCTATTTTTCTTTTGAATTATGAGCTCTAACCTCCCAATTTTTAACCCTTATAACTCCACACTCATAGTCTAATTTTCATGATTCTTGAACCTTGTTGATCATGGAGCTCTTAACTTAGTCATGGGGGTGTGCTTATCATGATATTGTAAAAATTGAAGTTAGGATTTTCTAACATCTAGAAGGTATTATAAGGGTAAGTATGAAGGGAAACATGAAATTTTTAATAAAAACCAAGCTAGAAATACTTAAATAATCCTCTTAATAAACCACATCAACTATTATGAGCCATAAAAAAAAGCAAAATAGATAACTATGAAAGGTTATAATGAATATTAACACCTATGGGGTTTCCTTTTGAAAATTTTTCTAACTCTGCAATCATAATAAGCTAAGAAATTTATCTAATTAAAGGTATGAAATAGAAAAAGAGTTATCAAGATCAAAGTAAACATTTTAATAATTCCTAAATACTTGATGATTATAGATGTCCCCCAAAAGAGAAGCAATAGGAGGCCATGGTAAAGGATGAATAGGAGAACAAGATCCATAAGCAAAACATGTGTAGCAAAAGGCTCAATCTTTCAACATCCATGAAGAAGCTTCTACTATAGAACATTTGGTCCAAGGGAAGGCAGAACAACCATAAGAACAAGAATAGCACCTCATGTTGTCACAAGAATGCCTCTAAATAATCTAAGAAAAAAAGGATTCTAACTATAGTTATCATGGAACTAAACTTTGTCCTGTTTGTAGAATTTGTTCTAGAAGTAGTGAAGATGCAACTTCAAGCATCACCGTTATGGTTCATACTTTCAACCATTAGCAAATGGTATTTAGGGGAAACCTATAAATTCTAGCACAACAAAGATGAAGATGCAATGGTCAACATTGAGGGAGTATCTATATATTATTTAGTTAAGATGATAGTTGAAGTCCTCAATGTGCCTAATGAAGGGGCAAAAGTTACACATTTCTTTGCCAGATTAGATACAGACACCAAAAAACTATGATTGTGAAGGACATATGGAAAATATGATAAGGAGTATAATGAGTTAACTCTTGAAGATAGAATTTATTTTAAAATTGACACATACCACTATTTTCTCACAAAAGGATTAAATAGACTATCCATGTATGCGGCCAAAGGTAGACAATCCTAATGGGGTAGTATAACACTAACCTTGCATAACTCTACTTCATGGGGATCCAAGAAGGTAGAAAAGATGACACTTCCATTTCCTTGCCTTATTAGGAAGTTATGCAAACATGCTGGAATCCTAGTGTACATCAATGATGTCATCAAGAAGGCTCAAAATGCTTCATATGCTAAGATGTTTTAGCTAGCACCATCAAAGAACGATCAGGTGAAAGAACAAACAGATACTAGGGAAAGCATAAAAACTACTATATAACAACAACAAGTGGGACCAAGTGGTCAATAGCAAGAGTAGTAGCATTAGCAAAAGTAACAACAACAGAAAGAACAATAGAAGTAGTAAGTTCCACCACCACTATCATAGGATTACTGGCTATCCATGAGTTATCTACAACAAATTGCAAAGACCATTAGTTGGGGAATGCATGAGGAGGCCAACCTCTATAAAGTTATTGAAAATGCCATTCAGCCCATAGTTTTCATAGATCCTATCAGTGAAAAAATATCATTTTAGTCAAGAGGAAAGGCCCAATGGTCATAGTATATTTCTCAGAATGCTACATCATTCCAAGTGGTGCTTGAAATTGGAGAAGGAGCCATAGTTGTAGTTATGCAGCACTAGGATGTAGTAGGAGTAGCATAAGTGCTCACAAATCATATCAAAGAATTTTTTAATGTACTTGTTATGACACTAGTGGATGTAACTATAGCTAGGAATGTTCAAATGCTAGCTGATACTATGGATCATAGAACTTAGACGAGGGATGAATAAGTTTCCCAAATTGAGCCTTTATGAAACAAATCACACACATGAATTTACATGATTCCTTAGCTTGGGTACTTCACACTCAGAGGGTAGATCACAAGCACACCTCTGGACTTTGTTACTCTCAAATGTAGTTGAAGGATCCACACCTTGTACAATCTTCAAGCCCCACTTTGAAGTGTTGTGCCACAACACCAACCACTCAACCCCATAACATCCTATCAAGCTTGGAATGTAGTTTTTAGGTTTCCACAACCTTTACAACCTTGAGCTTCACTCTATAATATTGCACTACAGCACCAACAACTCAATCTTGTAGGATCTTAACAAGCTCAAGCAAGATTCCTTCCCACAAGAAGCACATCAACCCTATATGGAAACAAGAAAGAACAATTACAAGGAATAAATGCAACTCAGTTTGCTAATCACTGCACTTTGAGGTATAGTACACTTTACAAAGAACAAATGATTATACAATGAAGAGCAATAGAGATTATAATGATCAATAAATGATTGGACAATGATTGCATAGAATCTTGCTCTTTTCCCAATGCACATGAAGTCTTATTATATTTACCATGTTTTCAAATCCATCTTGGAAGTTGTGCAATGACTAGCCAACATTCACTAATGGTCATGGGAGATGTCGTCTTCGTTCTTGAGATGTCTTTTTGTATTGGTCCTCTATTCTGGAAAGACATCTTTGTTTGGGAGAGACATCTCTATCTAGTGGGAGCATCAATTTAGCTTACATTTTGTGAAGACGTCGTTTTTTGGGAAAAGATGTCTTTACTTGATGAAATATGTCTGCTATTTTGTAGAGACATCTTTGCCTATGCTACCTACTAGAAATATGTCTTTAGTATGGGAAAGACATCTCTTCTATATGGACCAAATTAAAACTACTCATTTTGATGATGGAAGCCTCTAAATGCCTCCAAACAAGTCCCCATAAACCTTATAACCTCCTAGACTCAAAAAAATGAGCTAGAAACACTCTTAAACATGTCAAAACATCCAAGAATAATCCTTAATAAAAATAGATACATTTCTCCTGAATTCTTAGTACTCATCCATGCTCCCTTAAGTTCTTGTGATCTCAAATTTGCCTGTGAGTCCTTGAGTCCTTTGCTCTTACTCTTGTAAACACAATAACCATACAAACATCCTTGTACTTCATCTTCCTTAATGTTTTTGACATACCAAAAGGTCAACAATCTTGCCCTTTTTGGCTATGTCCAAAAGTTAAGAAAATGGGTTAGTCTTTATCAAAATATCAAAATACATAAGCTACTTCTCCTCCTTTTTGGACATGAATAGAAAGGATAATGCATATAAACCTGTATCTTAAAGATATATTATGTTAGAATAAAAATATATAGTTATGGAGATCCATTGCATAACAAGAAAATAACTCTCCACTGGTATGGACAAAAACCAAAAGAATCCATCCAAATACCTATAAAAATGTTTCATAATATAATTGTGCATAAAAATTTTTTGAAAGGGAACCATATGAAGATTACATATCTTATTAATTTCATAGTGCTAATGAAGTAAAACTAGTATTTATCAAAAAGTTTCCCTTCATCTATCCACAACAATAAGAAACATACTTGATTCAAGCTTTTCAAAAGATATTTAAGAGCAAGTAGCCTTTCTCTAAACCAATATTCTTCTAACAATCTAAGAGAAATTTCAACAAAAGTGAGTAAAAACATGCATATTCAATGTTTAAGCAATACATCTTATCATGCTAAAAAAGTCAAAACATATCAAAAGATCATAATCAATCATCTAGAAAATTCATAAACTAATGTAAAAAAATGCATATATATTTATATATACCTCATGAATTATCAAAAGAAATTATGAACACCATTTCTAGTACCAATGAGAGTACTTAATATTTCTAAGGATTGTACATCTCAGCACATATTTGCAAAAAGGATCTTAGGCACTAAAAATGATACATTCTCAACATACAAGAGTTTAGACATGAACCACTAAATCCATAACATAGTGCTCACAATTAAGTTTATATAACATATAAAGTTCAAGAGCTTTCATCAATAATGACCATATTTAGATAAAGATTGATAAATGTCCTCTTTTTCTTTACCAAATGATTATGCTCTTCCTTGCCTATAGGTGTTAGATATAGAAATCTTAGCCATTATGATATCATATCTTTGAGAGAATCACTCAAGACTTCCCATGCATATATGACTCATCTTTTAAAACATCCATTGTAGAGATATTGATTGTTTTTCTTTAATTGAGTCTTTTAGGATCTCCATGCTAAAAATAAATTCTAAGATCAAGTATGGATACTAATGTCTCCCATTAGTTATATTAAAAAAAGTCTAAAACACTTCCAATCATGATAAAATATATTTAACTTATCAATAATCATCACAAGAATATAGACATAAACATCACACATGCTTTCAGAATCATAAATCTAGAGTATCATATCAAGATTAATTTTGAGGCCTTTCATAAAAATAGTAAATTATTCCTATTGAAATGTTTATTTTCTTAGAAGATACATGAATTAAATTAAAGGTACCAAATCCAATGCTTAATTTACAAACCTCAAAAATCTTTCAAAAGAAATTGGACTTTACGATTTCATAGAGAAGTAACTATGCCAAATCATATGGAACATAATACAATAATTAATGTTCAGCAAAACGATTTTGGTCCATGAAATATAGTCAAGGATTTTAAACCACTTGAAACCAATACAATCTAGTTAAGAATCCAAGAGATGATTTATCAGTAAAAATTTTAAAGTAACACAAGCTTCCATTCAACCATAAACTAATCAAGTTATTTTTCATCACATCATACTCATATGTTTACAAAAGATAACATAATCACAGATGATGGCATTTGATCTAACAACCAATAATGCCTTACTAATATGCTTATCTTAATATTTGTAGAACCTAGAGCTAATTTTCCATAGTCTTGAAAGATACTTATAATATATTAAATACTTACCCCTACTAACCTTTCTTATCAAAGAGAGTGAAGATGCTTATAATTCTAGAGAATGGGATTCCTCTTTTAAGGTTTCTTATCTTATGTAGACTTCCTCAGTCTTCAAGGCTTGATTCCCTCTGATAAATTTGTTGAAGAGTGTATTCTCATTCTCAGGCTTCTTTTTCTTGATTATCCAAACTTTCTTCACTCCCTTATCTTTTGAGTTGTCCAATCTTTCTTGACTCCTCTCTGATTTGTTTGCTTATCCTTTTTATCCTACAAAAAATCCTTTATAGGAACATTCAAATAAGAACAAGGCATCCTATGATATGACCAAATGCTCATGTGATAATATTTTAAATTTTACTTCCATTGTTTGTGGCCAAATTTATTACACTAATAACATCTCACCTTCCTATAGTAGTTAACAGGATCATACCTTGGAGCTACTCTTGATTGAGATGTAGTACTCATTAATTCTTCACTTTTTGGAGTGACCTTTGGTTGAGATGAAGTTGGTGTAGATGATTCCTCTTGTGTATAACATCTAAGCCCATTCATATCATGTGGACTTCTTCCTTATCCAAGAACCATATGAAGGAACTCTTTTTCCTTAACTAGCTTTTCATTTACAAGTTTGACATCTGCAATTTCTTACTTAGCCTACTCATAAGATAAGGTTAGTTTTTCATTCTTAGTCCTTAGATTTGAAACTTTTTTGGTAAGATCTAAAATGGTTGAACTTAATAAGGATATTTCATGCTCTTTACACTTTACTTATTTATTTAGATTATTGCAAATATTTTGAAAAGAAAAAAGTTCATTACATAATAGATCAAACCTTTATTCATCATTAAGATCATCATCTAATGAATTAGCCTTATCATTTGTAATGGTCATATAGATTAGATGAAAATTTTTCAGCATTATCCCAACTTTTATAAAAGTTGGTTTTCTTCATCTCACCATTAGGTCTATTTTTATCTTGTAACCTGCTATAACTAGGACATTCAGACACCATATGGCCTTTTCCATTACAAATCCAACACTTTATAGATGATGAATCAAAAGATAAAATTTGAAGAAATTTACCTCTCTCTTTACCTTTGAAGTGATTTAATGTTTACTAATTGGTGCTTCTCCTTTTTTTGGCTAAAAGTCTTTGTAGCTTCCTTGAGGGAAGAGCTATCTCCTCTTCACTTCCTTCATCAAGTTCATTGGTCTCCTTTTCCTTGGAGGTACTTTTAAGGGTGATGGATTTTTCTTGAATAACCCCTTCACTTATGAGGTTCATTTCATAAGCAATAAGATCACTTTAAGGCTCTTCAAATTTCAAAAGTGAAAAGTCTCTAATCTCCTCCATGGCTGTGAACTTTGGTCTAAAATTTGATTGGAGAGTTCTAGTCATTTTAAATATGACATTACTTTTAGATAAATCTTAATTAGTACCTCTAATAGGCACAAAAATATCATTCACTCTAGAAAAATAATCTTTAATTTTCTCCCCTTCTCTCATCTTTAGCATATCGTACTCACTTTGCAAAACTAACAATTTAGATTGCTTAATTATAGATGTTCCCTCATAAGTAGCCTCTAAAGTTATCCAAATTTCTTTGGATATTTTACAACCAACTACTATATTAAAGTTATATTTTTTCAAAGCAAATATAAATATTTTTTTCTTTTGAATCAAACATGAACTTATCTTTTTCTTCGTGTGTTCATTTGCGCTTCACAGCTTGATGTATTTTGTTGTCCTATCGATGGACATTGTGTAGCCTTCTAGGATGAACTCCTACACTTCAAATTCCATGGACTTAATGAAGCCGTGCATTCTTTCCTTCCAATAGAAAAAGTTATACCCATTGAACATTGGTGGCTTTGAGTAAGATGTCCCCTCCATAGTTCACTCTTAAAGTTTATGAAGATGAAGAACAAAGAGTACCAGGCTCTAATACCACTTATAGATTGTAGAAATTAGAAAGGGGGGTAGGGGAGATGAATAAGTTTCCCAAATCAAAACTTTATGAAACAAATCACACAAATGAATTTATGTGGTTCCCCAAATTTGGTACTCTACACTCAAAGGGTAGATTGCAAGCACACCTCTAGACTTTGTTGCAACCACTCAACCTTGAAAGGTCCCATTAGGCTTAGAATGTGATTTCCAATCTTCTACAACCTTTACAACTTTAAGCTCTACTATAGAGTGTTGTATCATAGTACCAACAACTCAATCCCATTGGATCCTAACAAGCTCATGCAAGATGCCTTCCCATAAGAAGCACATCAACCCTATAAGGTAAAAAGAGAGAATAATTACAAGGAATGAATGCAACTTCATTTATTAATCCTTAGACTCTAAGGTATAGCACACTTTACAAAGAACAAATTATTAAACAATGAATAGAAATAGAGATTATAATTATCAATAAATGATTAGACAATGATTATACGCAAGCTTGCTTTTTTCCCAATGTGCATGAAGTCTTCTTATATTCACCATGTTTCAAAATCCATCTTGGAACTTGTGCAATAGATAGCCAACATTTACTAACAATCAATGAAGATGTCTTCATTACACTTGAGATATCTTTTTGAATTGGTTTTCTATTCTAGAAAGACATCTTTGTCTGGGAGAGACATTTCTATTTGATAGAAGACATCTTTCTAAATTTTTCCTGCATTCTATGAAGATGTATTTGTCTGGGGAAAGACATATTTACCTAATGAAAGACATCTATTGTTTTGCAGAGACTTCTTTGCCTATGCTACCTATTAGAAAGACATCTTTTCTATGGGAAAGATGTCTCTTCTATAGGAGCCAAAAATGATACTAATTTTAATGCTGGAAGCCTCTAGATACCTTCAAAAAAGTTCCCATAGAGCTTATAACCTCATAGACTCATCAAAATGCATTATAAACACTCCAAAACATGCCAAAACATCAAAGAATCATCCTCAATAAAAATAGACATATTTTTCTTGAATTCTTGATATTCATCCATGCTCCCTTGAGTCCTTATGATCTTGAATTTGCTTGTGAGTCCTTGATTCCTTTGCTCTTTCTCTTGTAAATACAACAACCATACAAACATTATTGTACTCCAATTACCTAATATCTTGACATACCAAAAGGTCAACAAGTATCTTGATGACTCCTGCTAATCATGAAAATGTGCTAGATTGACTACTTTAGACTAGGAAAATCATGATAACTCTTTTTTACATCCCAAGTGATGTTACTATAGTGCAATTGGAGTTAATAGTAACCAAGGATAAGCTGATCATGGCAGAAATCAAGGTAGAGCATGCAAATAATGAAATTTTTGGACAATAGGAAGATCTTGTAACACTTAGGGTCAAATGTTGAGATCCTACTCAATATGTTACACTTGATTAGCTAGAGTAGTTTAGAACAAAGAAAATAAGTTGCCTTATGGAGAAAAATAAGCAATTGGAAAATGAAAAGGAGAAAGCAATGTGGAATGCCTTAGTAGTAGAATCATAAACATATGCACTTGCTAGGGCACTCATCATATTATGAGAAGAAAATAAATAACTCAATGCAGATAACACTAGGTTGACTAATGTAGAGAAGAAGAAGAGCATTTTTTCGGAGAGCATCCATAAGTTGAGAGACCAATTGATGAGAGTCAACCAAGATATGAGCTACTTAGCAAGAGAAAACAAAGCCTTCTCAATGGAGGTATGTGCAATCAGATAGAAATCTACTATTGAAATCAACACATGGAAAAATGAATCTAAGAAGCATGAGAGGCTCAAGAAACACTTTTTCAATTAGGTGGGCATGTATAAAGAAATTAATGATAAGGAAATCCAGATGGTGAAAGCCTAGATCAATTCCATATTAGCATAGAATCTAGACTGGAAGCCCATCTTGGATAGTTATGCTCATGTCCTCCAAGTGGAGATAAAAAATAAAGACCTATAGATAGAAGATTTGAAAGAATACATGGGGTTAGCTAATCTTCATTATGCTAACTTGACCATGTTGATAGTAGGTAGGCCTAGAAATGGGGCTATGCTCCACCTGTTGATGGCACCACTAACATCATCATGCCTCACAACAAATGGTCTCAAGAGGAAAAAGACAAGTTCATGTTTGATTCAAAAGGAAAAAATTATTTATATTGTGCATTGAATAAATCTAAATTCAATAGGGTAGTAAGATGTAAAACATCCAAAGAAATTTGGAAAAATTTAGAAGCTACTTATGAAGGAACCTCTATCACTAAGCAATCGAAATTGTTAATTNTTCCTATGAAATGAATCTCATAATTAGAGTGATTCAAGAAAGACCTATTACTCTAAATACTGCCCCCAAGGAGAATGAGGTCAATGAGCATGATGAGGGAAATGAAAATGATATTTCTCTTCTCTCAAGGAGACTACAACAATTGCTTACAAGAAGAAACAAGCGGGCATCTCAACAACAACAAGTACCTAATTTCTTCAAATGTAAACAAAGAGGTAGAAATTTTTTAAATTATTCTACTCTAGATTTTTTTTCTATAGAATGTTTGGTTTGTGGAGGAAGAGGCCATATGGCCTTCGAATATCCTAGTGATCCAAGTGATAGAAAGGTACAACCAAGGAATAGATCCAATGATAAGGAACCAAAAAACACCAACTTTTATATAGGTTGTGATGATGGTGAGCAACATGAATCCAAAGATTTACATCTAATATGCATGGTGCTTATTGATGAAAATTCCTCACATGTGGTAAGTGTGACAAGAGGTATAGTGAATTTAAAGAAGAAATGTTTCTTTTACATCATTTGATTAGGAAGGGAAAAAATTAGTACTTTCTAAGTTAGATGCTATTCATGTTGAAATGAAAGAAGAGATCTTAGACATGAAAGCTAAGATTCAACAACTAACCTCTTATAACAAGGATTGTAGCAAAATTGAAGATGAGGAAATTCCTAAAGATCAGCCCAAAAATTCAAAGGAAGCAACACTTGAAGTTTCAAGCTCAAAGTCAAGCATAGTGAGGTTTGATAATTTTGATAATGAGGATGAGACTATGTTTATATGTAAAAATTATGGTGTTATGCAAACTCTTAACTATAATAATCAAAATAATATTAATGCCTGGTCTTGTCAAAAGGGCTTTGGTAAGGAATTTGTGTAGGTACTAATAAGTGAGAATGAAGGGAAGTGAAGTCTTGAAAATAATGCAAAAAGTGATCAAGAGTTCTATCACAAGGAATATAAACAAATAGAAACAGCACATACATGATCTAATAAAAGAGAACTTGAGGATGAGGAGGTACTTCATGACATGTGACCTTACCTCAAACTCCATTGATATTTTCTTCTCATTGATAAGCAAGGTAAGTCAAGGTAAGTCTCTATCTCTTTGCTTGCTAGTAAATTAGGATAGTGTTTGAGAAGTTCAAAATTATCTACATCTTGTCTAGATCCAAAACAGTGGAATAAGTCTCTAGAGCAATTCTTACATTCATCCATGATAAAATTGGTTTAATGATTATTTATAATAGCACTCATAATTAATTCTCTTGAATATTCATCTCATAACAATTTTAGTTTGATTTCTTATCTTGCATTTAGTCTTGCTTAATCCAAAATTCTTGTGATGATTCTATGCTCATAGTCTTTGGGATGAATTTTCCATTTATAAGATAAGACAAACCTCTAAAAATTCTATCAATATTGCTAGTCAAAGATCTAGATCTCCACAATTCAGATTAATGTTGATCTATAGTTATAATGTTGTTCTGTGACTTGCATTTTGATCCTCAGACCTTAGAAGAATCGCACATGTGTAGGGGGAGTCTATTCCTCATTCTTAATCATCTTCTTAGAGATCACATATGTAGGGGGAGTCTTCAAAGACCTCAAACTCTAAAACAACAAATTATTCCATAATGAGCAAAGATTCATGACATGCAAAATATTCAAGGAAAGAATAGAATTCAGGCTTGATTAAGATGTCTGATGAGTGGCGAAGTACCCCTACACTCAACCATATGAAATGAGCGTCGCACTCACGATCCGGTCGAACTCCGCAGATGGACTAGTTGTGGCACCTAGATAGTTAGCCTTAGGTAGCAGTTTGTTGTCTTCCCACCTGGACTAGTATTGCATTTGTCACGTATAATTAAGTCCAGATGAGGTGTATGATGTGTTCCTAATTCTAACGCTACTCCTGAAGGTAGTGTAAAATAATATTAACTAAGCTAAGCTAGGAGGGAAAGGGTAAGAAAATCTAATCTAGCCTAAGTGCGACAAGCAACCGATTCCTTGATCAACCGAACACATCTTGGACTTCGTGCATGACTACCACCGGGACTACCAAGCGTAGATCCTAGGTACGCCACTGGGATTACCAAGCATAGATCCTAGATACGCCACTGGGCTACCAAGTAGACACACTTAAATGCTCGTAATCAAGTCGTACTCGTTCCGTGTTCTAGGAGTTTAAGGGTGAGAGAGAAAATAGTAAATAACATTTAAATAAATAAACAGCAAATAAATAACAAAGTGAATGCTGCAATGATGAAGTAATCTTGATCTTTATTACCGGTCATGTGCGTGTCTAAGTATGGCACACTCGAATAAAGACACCGTACAATTACATTCACCACACTGCAGGCAGACACGGGAAAAAATCTAACTCTGGAGGGATCAAACTACCAGAGCTTCACTACTGAACTAAACTATATTCCAAACAAGGGAGAGCCACCTCTTATTTATAGATATGGCGGCACACTACGATATCGCGTATGCGATATCATAGGGGAAGACTTGATATCGCGTCGGCTGCAATATCGCATATCGCGGCTACTGATACAACAGGGCTATGATATCATAGCCAGCAAATTCATGACTCATCATACCCCCATGACTGAATGAAAACTCATCCTCGAGTTACGGAGAGAACAAGCTCCATTGATTACACAGTGGATAGGTATGGGATTATTGACTAACTAGAATGGATTCATGCCACAGTGTGGGAAAAAAATACAACACACAAAATATATACAACTATAAAAATTTGGAACTCATGTAGTTCCTAGTGGCGGTGGCTCCTCCATCAGTGTCTTTCCCTTTTCTTGTGCTCCAGGTCTTGGGATTTGATGGTGTTGAAGTATGGCCTGGAGTTTCTCCTCTTGTAAGGCCTTGAGTGCCTTGGCATGCATGTAAGTTTGCACCATGCCATAGAGGTAGCCTAGTCAGCCTTCTCTTTTTCTTTCACCACCCCTTTATTTTTTGTCAATAGTTTATTAAGTTGCTCGATTCTGAAAGTGTCCAACTGGTTCTGAGCAACCTTTGGCCCTGTATTCGGAAGGTTTAATAATTCCAAAATGGCTTGAACATAGAAATCAATAGTCACACCACAATTGTCAACCATGGTGCCTTCTTCTTTATTGTGCCAAAATTGGTACATTTCCCCTAAGTACCAGGCACCGCTTTTAGAGAGGGTATCTCCTGCTTCTCCCTACCCAGACCGTATGGTAGGAGGATCTTCTTTATGAACGCTGAATGATTGTTCCTCCTATTCTGCATGTTGTTTGGTAGGATCTTGTCTTCCACCTCTCCGAGATCATTTGATCGCACCTTGAGCAGGACCTTCCTATTGTCCATGTTTCAGGGCCATCTGCAATCACACGGGACCAATCGTTATTAAGGTTGTTACAAAAGTTAGGTCATACCTTACTGCTTGCCTTAAGAGATTTACTTTATTTTCGTGTGATGTTAATTATTGGAAGAACATGTCTCTGAAAGATTATAGTGTTGAGTCCTCTTTGCTTAGGTGGTTTCCAAATTTAATTTTCTAGTATAGCTAAGGGGATGAAATCGTTTTTGACACATTTTATTCTTAATTTTAGAACTAATTACCCTTAAATATGTCCTTCGGGTGATGATGAATTTCAAAAAATTTATGTGCTATTCGGCATGTGCCCCTCCCCCACAACTAAGCTAAACACTCTAAGTTCAAGTAGGTTCAAACGAAATGAAAATTGGAGTACCAGCAAGCGAGTTATGGATATGAAAGCAAGGGATGCGCAATCGCAAGTCGTAGAGAGAAATTTGAAAAACTTCCCCTGCGTGAACAGTTGCAAATAATGTTGATTAGCATAGGGGGATCATGTATATATATTTTCATTAAAGTTAGGGCACTTAGAGAATGTACTGAATTTTTAATATTTCTTTGAAATTAAACGATGCAAACTAAGGACATATGGACTAAAGGGTTCCAAGGTAATTCAACTAGTTCTGAAGGCATGAAAATTATGATGATGTGTTTATCAATGAAGACCTCAGATGGGAGAAAAAGGCTATCTAATGGTTCATAGGAACGTTAAAATTATAGAGCGATAATTTTAGGAAAAGAATAATGAATCTCAAAATCTCATGATTCAGGCTATGAAAAAAAATTTCTAATTTTTTTAACTTTTTCAATAAATTCAATTTGGGGTTTTTACTGTAATAATAATGAACTTGCCAATGTTGTAATTATGATTTTTCATAAAATAGATTTTTATTTGTGATTTTAGTTGAAACCTAAACTTCTATGAATCGTCACAGATAAAAAGTAATTTTCTAAAATCTTTTGAAAATCATTGTAACAATCCTAATGATTGCATATGACTCCAAAGAGATGTGGATCATTGAACTAAGAAGGTGGGGATGAATAAGTTCCCTAACAAAAATCAATTATCACAAAAACCGCATCTAAAATTATGTGGTTCTCCAACTTAGGTACCCCACACTTAGATGGTAGCTCGCTTACATACCTCCAAACTTTCTTTTTCACAAAATGTGGTTTGAAGGGAGCCACACCTTGTACAAGCTCTAAGCTTCACTCCAAATTACTTTGTCACTGTAAATCCACTCAACCCAACTAGGTCTCGACAAGTGTAGAATGTGGTTTCAAGGATCCCACAACCTTTACGAATTGAGCTCCTCTCTAAAGTGTTGTAACACTGCACCGACCACTCAACCTAGCTAGGTCTAGATAAGATCAATGACGATGCTTTCTTACAAGAAGTACATCAACCCCAGCAAGGAAACAAAAAGAGAAACAACATTATAAGAAAAGAATGTAACTAATTTATAAATCCTTGACATTGATGCACAATACAATAGCACAGATGATATGACAATGAAGTACAATACATAAGCAAATGATATGACAAATTAGGTATACAAGTACAATATACAATTATTGCTTTGATAGTGACAATTCATGCACAACACTTGCACAAATCCCAAGATAATGAAGTCTTCTTATAGCATTGAATTTTTTAAACTCACCTTGAAAATCATGTAATGGCTAGAAAAGACATCTTCTTCAAGATTAGTATTTCTCATTGCAATAGACTTTAATTCCAGGGAGACATCTCTTTTGTAAAAGAGACATCTTCCTGACGACTTCTTCTCCTAATAGGACATGTCTCCTATTTTTAGTAGATGTCTTCCCTAGGATTTCTTTGCTTTGGCCAAGATGAATTCTGCTTTGGGAGACACCTTCTCATCTTTTGAACTTTTCTTCCCAAAGCTTCCTCTCATTGATTTGAATTCTTCTCAAACCTTGAAGCATCTTGATTTTGCTATAGTCTTCTTCTTTGCCCTTGCTTCCACTTTTCTAATGAAGTCATTGTCCAAGCTCTCTTGAGTCCTTGTAGCCTTCACTTTGACATCTCATTTTAGCTCTCATTCCTTAACTCTTCATTCTTTTTTGGCAAGTCCTTGTCGTCTCCACTTTGACATCTCTTGAGCTCTCCTTCTTGCCTTTCAAAAGAATCACACTTCACAACATTCTACGTTCTCAAATTTTCTTAAGGTTTGACATACCAAAAGGTCAACAATCTCCCCCTTTTTGGTGATGTCCAAAACTTAAGAAAATGGGTTAGTAAATCACGAATAGTCATGAACTCTCAATATCTTAATATTTCCCGTGTCACCAAAAAACACATCTCAAAGCACACTCTCAAAATTTCTTCCCCTTTTTGGATAGCAGCAAAAAAGATTAGAGCAATGCTCTCCCTAAACATGTGCAAAAGAGAAGAAATATAATAATGTTTTTATGTTTTATTTATTATTATTATTATTATTATTTAAGTATAAAAAAGAAAGAAAATATGCAAAAGTAAGAGAACTTACTAGATGGGACAAGGTCATATTCCCATATATTTACAGAGAGAAGTTAAGTACAACTCATAATACTTGTCATCCACACATACAATCACCATAAGCATAAATGATGTACTCATCATCACATCACATCATAGTTATCAATAGTAATCCAAACTTATCCTCCTTTTTGGACATCATCAAAAAGGAGTGAAGCAGTGCTATAGGATAGAGCAAGAGAATGCACACGAAAAATTAAACATTAATTTTTAAACTTTCATAATGAACCCTTGAGGACTTGAGTATGCAAAGGAAGAACAAGCAATTAAAAAATACACATTAATTAGTATTAATAGTATAATATTGATGATTTCAAACTAATTAAGTATTGCCCCTAATCTGTGCACATATAATATTAGAAATAATGACATACAAGCCTTTTAATTGATATCCAAAGACTAAAGTTTAGCATTGAAGATCATATAACCTATCTTTGAGCCAATAAGCCACTAGAATAACCAGAATCTCATAGTTTTATAATTATCCAATATTCAACTCCTTTTGAAATATCATGATAAGGCATAGAAAATGGATGGTAGGTAAAACATGCATATTCAACTTTGAAGACAAAGCAAGACATCATATTATATCAAATTATCAAACACATATGACAACAAAAGATATGATAATTATGTTGAGAACCAAAAAATAGAAAATATATATACCTCATTTATTATCAAAAGAGATCATGAATATCTATTCAAGTACTTCTTAATTCATATTTGCAATAAGAGCCTTAGGTACTTAAAAGGATATATTCTCAACATACAAAAGATTAGACATATAAATAGAACTCACAAGTAATTTTATATAACATATAAAGTCTAGGAGATTTTCACCAATAAATTTCATATTTAGATAAGGATTTGATAAATGTTATCTTTTATAACATTACCAGATCAATATGCTCTTCCTTGTTTATTTTTAGTTGAGTGTGATGGAGTGGAAAGTCTTGTTGCTTAAGTATCTTTTGGTAAGAGTCTCAAATGACTCCCCCTATATTAATGGCATCTTAGATGATAATTGATGATTAGGTATAGATTCTCCCTACATAAGTGCATATTTTAGTGCTCCCTTTGAGCCCTTTTGGACCAACTTGTACTTTTCAAAGGTGATATCAAAACTCTTTTATCATCAAAGTACTATCCCTACAAAGCAACGTTAGGACCAACTGTGAAGACTAGAGTCTCCTATTAATAGTATTGATAGTTCCTCTAGAAATGTATCTTCAAAATATTCATGATTCATGATTTTCATCAAAGGTTCCAATTCAAATGCTTAAATCTTTCAAAAGAAAAGAGTTTTGATATCATAGGGAAGCACAATAAATAATGAAACTTCATCACAAGGCTTTTAGACCATGAATTACATGCAAGGGTTTTAGGTCATTTAAAACTATACACATCCTAGTTAAAAATATAAAAGATGATATAAAGTAGCACAAGATTTTGTTCACACATAAAACTAATTAATTCATGCTCATACATGTTCAAAAGATACCATAATCAAATAGTCACAAATATTCCAACTATGTGCTTATCTTAACATTTATTGAACCTAGGCCTAACATTCCATGGACTTAAAACAGATGTAACTAAACATCAAAATAATTTAGTCTTATGTGATCATTCAAATAAAAAATAAAAGAAATTAAAACTTGACATGATAACTAGCAAGAGAGGAAATAGAAACTTACCATAACTTACTGTACTTACAAAAGAGAATTAAGATGCCTAGAGTGCTAGAGAATGAGATTCCTCTTTTGAGGCTTGGCTTCCTCTCATGAATTTGTTAGAGAGATTCTTCACCTTTTAATGGTCCTTCCCTTTGACTCTCCAAACTTTCTTAACTCCCTTGTTATCTACCTGCCTATCCTTTTTACCCTACATAAATTCCTTTCTAGGCATATTCAAATAAGACCAAGGAGTCTTATGATACAACTAGGTGGTTCATATGATAATATTTTAAATTTCACTTCCATTTTTATGCCCAAATTCATTTCAATAATAAAATCTCATCTTTCTATAGTAGTTAAAGTAATCAAACCTTGGAGATGCTCTTGGTTGAGATGTAGTGCCCATTGATTCTTCATTCTTTGAAGCTACTCTTGGTTGAGATGGAGTTGGTGTGGATGGTTCATCTAGTGTACAACATCCTAGTCCACTCTTATCATGTGAACTTATTTCTTGACCTAAGGCCATCTGAAGTAACTCTCTTCCTTTAACCAACCTTTCATTCACAAGTTTTACATCTACAAGCTCTTCCTTCATCTGCTTACAAGACTTGGAAAGCTCTTTATTATTAGCCCTAAGATCTAAGATTTTTTTTTTTGTGAGTTATAAAATCTTTGAATTCAAGGAAGAAATGTCTTGATCCTTAATTTTAACCTATTTGCTCAACTTAGTGCAAAGAGTTTGAAACAATAAAAGTTCATTACACAATAAATCAAACCTCTCATCCTCATTAATTTCATCATTGGATATGTTAGCATCATCATCAATGAGAGTCGTATAGATGACATGTGAATTCTTCACATCGTCCTTCTACTCTCCATCATCCCAACTAGTGTAGAAGTTGGTCTTCTTCATCTCTTCATTCACTTCTATTCTTTCACCTAAACCTACCACACCTAGGACATTTAGAGGTCATATGGCCTCTGCCTCCACATACCCAACGTTCTATAGAAGAAAGATCAAAATTAGAATTTGAAATATTTTTACCTCTTTACTTACTTATAATTTGATTAGATCAATTTTCTTCTATGAAATTTCTTAGACATTCATCTTTTTTCTTTTTGGTTTTGGACTTCTCTGAAGAGTTCTTACTCATCAGCTCAATCACATTGGTTGGTTTTTGAATCTCAACCTTAAGGTCTAAGTTTTCATTCTTGAGATAAGAGCATTCATCATTAAGAATTGTAATTTTCATTTCCTTGACATGTAAAACATTCTAAGCTTATGAATGTACTCAACCTAGCTAGGCCTTCATAAGCTTAGAATGTGATTTCAAGGATTCCACAATCATTACAAATTGAGCTCCACTCCGAAGTGTTGTGACACTACATCAACCACTCAACCCATCTAGGTCTTGATAAGCTTAATGACGATGCCTTCTTGCAAGAAGCACATCAACCTCAGCACAACAACAAAAACAAAAAAAAATTACAAGGAAAGAATGTAACTAATTTACAGATCCTTAACTTTGAGGTACAGTACAATAGAACTCAATACAACAACACAGATGATATGATAATGAAGTACAATACATAAGCAAATTATATGATAAATTAGGTACACAAGTATAGTATACAATGATTGCTTTGATAGTGATAATTTATGCACAACACTTGCACAAAAACTAAGAGAATGAAGTCTTCTTATAATCTTAAACTTTTCAAAATTACCTTGAAAATTATGCAACAACTATCTAATGGCTAAGGAAGATGTCTTCTTTGAGATTAGGAAATCGCACTATAGCAGACCTCAATTTTGGGGAGACTTCTCTTTTATAAATGGGATGTCTCTGAGGAGACATCTTCATGGAGACGTCTTCTCCTAAAAGAAGACGTCTTCTCCTGAAAGGAGACATCTCCTATTTTTATAACACATCTTTTCTAGGATATTTCTACTTTAGCGAACACATCTTCTACTTCTAGGACACATCTTTTCATCTTTTGAACTTTGCTTCCTAAAGCTTCCTCTCATTGATTTGACTTCTTTTCAAACCTTGGAGCATCTTGATTTTGTTGTAATCTTCTTCTTTGCCCTTTCTCCCACTTTTCTAATGAAGTTCTTATCCAAGCTCTCTTGAGTCCTTATACTTTTTACTTTGACATCTCATTGTAGCTCTCATTCTTTGAGTCTTCATTTACGTCTAGCAAGTCCTTATGGTCTCCACTTTGACATCTCTTAAGCTTTCCTCCATGCTCTACAAAAGCATCACACTCCACAACATTCTATATTCTCCAATTTCCTTAAGATTTGACATACCAAAAGGTAAACAAGAGGAACCCTAAATCTAGAGGCTCATCACAGCCCCATGAGAAAAGACATAGAGGATAAATGGATAGAGGAAGAGAAAGAAATCAATTTTAGGTAAAAGAATAGGAAGAATAATCCTACTATATCCAACAACCCACATCATGGACATGTATCTTTGCAAATAAAATATTTAATGCTACAAACTCTTAAATCTAATAAACAATTAGTCCTCTCTAAGGACTATGTGAGAAATATTAATGATTAGTCCATCATATTCATATTCATTGTAGAGATGAATTTTGATCCATTCTTTGAAGAAAAAGTTAGGGAACAACTACAAGCATCACCATTTTGGCCAACAATTTTAACTACTGATTATTGGTATTTAGGAGAGACCTATGAATTTTGTCATAATAAATAGGATGAAGCCATTATAAAAATTGAAGAAGTCATAGTTTCATATTCAATAGAGATCATAGCCAAAGAATTGAATCTTTCAAACATCAATGCTATCACAACTTAGATCTTCATGCATTTAGACATAGATGTAAGAAATCTTTGGTTGGAGAGAGAATATGTAGTAAACAAAAAGGAGTATAATGAATGACCATTCTAAAGAAAATATATTTTTAAATTAGCACATATTGCATATACCTTACAAAGTAACTGAATAGGATTTCCATGTATGCTACCAAGGGAAGTGTTATTCTAACTAGAAAGTATCAAGTGAACATGACTTATTTACTTTTCCTAGAAATAAAAATTATATTTGAAGAAAAGAAATCAGGGAAAACAATACTTTTGTTTTCTTTTCTAATAATGAAATTGCATAGGTAAGCTATTAATGATACATCAAGAAGGGTCCAAAATGCATCATATGTAGAGATATCCAAATTGATGCTAGCTAAAAAAGACCAAGTAGAGAAAACACAAAGCACCAAA
>MNCI01037306.1:187496-209833 GCA_015680685.1 Gnetum montanum
GAGAAAAATAAACTAGAATAGAGCCTTAATAAATTAAGAAAATAATTTACTTAGATTAACCTAGAGGTTAAATAATTGGCCAGAGAGAACAAGACCCTATCAATGGATGAAGTTCATGCTATTAGATAAAAATTCACTATTGAAATTAGTTCATAAAAAAAATAAGGCTAAAAAATATAAAATACTCAATGAGCATTATAGAGACTAGCTGGAAATGCAAAAACAAGTGAATATAAAGGAGATCTAGATGACAAAGGCAAAAATAAACACTTTCATGCAACAATTGCCTAATTACCAACCCATCTTGAATAGTCTCACATTGGTCCACCAAGTTGAATTAAAGGTTAAGGACCTATAGATTGAAAACATGATTGACTACATGGAGTTGAATAATGTGAGATATGCCAGCTTCACCATGTTAAGAATAAGCACACAAAGAAATGAATTGAAGTAGCAATTGTTAATCATGTAACTACTATATGAGAAGGATTTTAAAGATAGGAAGGAAATGCAATAAAAATTTCATATTGCTAATTCAGAACTTCAAGTTGGAAAAGCAAGTCACCATAACAAAAATGATGTAGCTATAAATTTTGGTAAGAGAATGAATGATTATCAGGATTTATAGAAATTGAACAAAGCATTTAATATTAAAAGGAATTAATTGGTGGTATTATAGGTCTAAGTAAATGAATTTTACTCATAGTTGTCATATCCTTGAATAGTGCCTACTATAGAAAGCCTTACCAATTTAACATGAATAGTCAATGATCTAAGGATAAAAGAAGAGAAGCTAACAGATCTAACATAAAGAAGTTAAAAACATTGGAAAAGTGGCCTCATCAGCTAGCAATGTAGGAAGAACCACAACCTCTACAAACCACATGAAGATTTGCATTAGTAATTTTTGCATAATTGCATCATGTTTGATCGATCTTTTTTATATTTTTATTATCTTTATCTAGTCATGTTTTGGCATGATATTTTATAACTCACTCAAGCAAAGATACAACACTCAAAGTTAGTAGTCAATAAGTGCTAAATGTTTGTATATCATATTGACATTTATAAATGTTTGTACATCATATTGACATTTATAAATTTAAGTGACATTAGTAGGGTTCATCATGAAATAAGAAAAGATGTAGAAAAGGATACATTTATAGATTAAAGAGGCTAGGATAAAAACTATCCTATATCAACCTCTTACTCCTTACATCAATATCAGAGGAAGTATAGCCTTTGAATCATATGTCTATTTAAAAGATGAAGATAAAGAGATTAGCAAGACTAATCCTCTCTCACATCATATACATAACATTAGTGTTAGAGCTACCTAAATTTTACCTAGATTTGTCCCTCTCAAGCGCAAGACCACTCACTCTTTCCTTGATTCCTATTCCTCCATCCTACTATTCCTTTCCTTCCAACAATGTTAGCAATCCTCATTTCTTCTTTCAATCCTCTAATTTACTTTTAAAATTTACATAAACCATTCCTTAAATCCATCCTATCATACCTTCATTTTATTCCATTCCATTACTTGTTTCTACTACAACATCGCTATTTAGCATTTCCTAATTTGGTAGTGTGTCATATTTTCCCTTATACCCCTCTAAGTCTATTTCATTAGGCATGCATGCTTCCACTACATTCAAATCCATTCCATACATGTGTCCCTATTTGATATCATCACCTATTACTATAATTTAGCCAGTTCCTCATTTCCTTAGAATAAATCCATAGTTGTTAGCACTACTTAATGATGTTATGCTTCATCTCCAAATCACTGAAGACAAGGAAGCTAAGGTGTTGGTCATGAAAGAAAACTCTTCTAGGTTCCTAGATCAAGTTCTGAGTGATCCTGTGAACTCTATCATTCCCATGCTAGAACTACCTAAGGAGATATCACTATAATACTTCATAAAGTACAAAATACAATGTTGCAACAGGAAATCCTATGAATCATGTATTCACATTTAGAAATGAATGCATGCTTCTTACTCCTTATCCTCACATTATTCCAAGATGTTTCTCTAAATCTCTTTCTAGAAGAGTGTTAAAATGGTATAGATCTTTTCCTCATGGTTCTATTACCTCTCTCGAATAGTTTTTGGTAGATTTCATTAAGCACTTTAAGTTCAATATTTCTGAAAGAACCAACATTATATTCTTTCTACCTATCAAGCAAGCTCCAAATGTAACCATCAATAAGTTCATTTCCTGATGGACAACAACATCAACTAAACTATCATATCATTTGGAGAAATGTCACCTGCATGACATTTTTTAAGCTACAATTATTAATTACTTTCATAAGAGGATGACTTATCCTAAAACCCAGTCTCTAAATGATACTTTTCTGGTTGTGAGACACATTAAAAAGGCTCACATTCAATGTGGTGACCAAGAATTCCTATCAATCCATAATAAATCTAACAAGGTTATGAAATAAGAGAAGGGATAACAAACTTCTCAAGGTGTTTCTTCTTACTCTAAAGGACAAATCAATGCTTCCTCAACTACTTCTTTTTCAAACTAATAATGTAGAGCTTAGAAAAAAAAATATCAACATACCAAGATACTCATGAGGTATTTACTGCTTCTTAATAATCTTCTTATCGTTGACCACCTTAAGAGGAAGAAAATTTCTAATCAAGCAAAAGTACATTACTGCCACATTTGGCTTATAGTAATGGATCCTTCTTAGAGACAAGAAGGTGATCCTGAGGTGCCTAAGTGGTATGACTACTAGAAGTACGACTATTATCATGAGTGTATAAGTCATGATACAAAGAATTCTAGGAATCTAAAGGAAGACATTTAGGATCTCATAGATAAAGGTAAAATAGTAGTGAAAAGTGATCCATTTACTATGCATCAAAACAAGTACCAACTATATGCATTTTAGAATCCCTTGGAAGCTAGAAATACTATTTCATCTTTTAAACTAGAACATAAAGCTCATAACTCCCCATCTAGGGAGCCTTATATCATTCATTAGTCTGACTATACCTATTTCCAACACTCTCCACCATGATCTCAAAAGTCTTACATAATTTATTGGTCTAACTACACCATCACTTCATCAAAGAAATATCACCCTCCCCCATCTTCTTATTGTATTTGCATTGTTCCAACTAACCAAAGTCTAGTTATGTCTCATATTGATATCCATCCTCATCACTCTACTTTGCTACTTAACTTATTCATTCTTCCTACTTCCATCCTATTTCATATCATGCTTAATCTGAGAATACCCATTCATCTACTACATTCCAAACATCTAGTCATCCCTTTACATCACCTCAAGTAAGAATCCTTAGCTAGACCAGTAGATCAATAAGTCACAATCAAGAAAATAGAAGGAACAGGTTGCTGATGCATCTAAGAAGCCTTCTAAAACATCAGAGAATATTTCTTGATAGCAACATTAGGAATCTATTCCTTTAAGTAATTTTCTATTTTCATCTAATCCTATGTAACTAGTCACAATGGCATCCACTCCATGATCATCTTAATCAATGGATAATAAGGACCTATAGAAAATGACTACTATTATCCATTCAAAAGAAACTAACATGTTCTTCTACGATCTCATAGTGACTTCTAAAGAGCATCGTGCTACTTTATATCATGTTGTTAAGAGAATTGTGATTCTAAGTGATATTCTAGCTTAGATAGATGCTATATCATCCTTTCTTCAAGTCCATCGATATGGATTGGATACGCTAAATTTCCATGATAAGAATCCCAAGACTAATTTGAAGACAGGAGATATCTATCCACTACCACTATACATTAAGATTAATATATCACTTAATTCTTCAATTCCACTAATATGTGTTGATGATGGCACTAGATCTAATGTGTCACATGGACTGTTATTAAGCATCTTAATCTCCATGATTAAGTACCCTTTAATGAATTTTGT
Source organism: Gnetum montanum (assembly GCA_015680685.1). Classification (NCBI taxonomy): domain Eukaryota; kingdom Viridiplantae; phylum Streptophyta; class Gnetopsida; order Gnetales; family Gnetaceae; genus Gnetum; species Gnetum montanum. The sequence goes on from MNCI01037306.1 coordinate 191,431, forward strand.
ACCAATCTCATTTTCTTTAATGATACGTGAATATAAGTGATAGGTGTCATTAGGTTGTCATTCATGATAAGTAACTCTATACAATTTGAAGCCCTTTTCATGACTATACCTAGATGTCCTAGTGTGAATGGAGTGCTATAACATCCTTGTCTAGCTTAGAATTGTGTAGTATCATCTCCTATACACTAAGAAAGTCATTTTCTCTTTCGAAACTATGAGATAATCAACTCAACTAATACAAAAATTTTGATTGTAGCTCACTAAGATCATGAAACATAATCTTATCAACTTAGTGACAAACTAGCTAATATTATAGTTGAACTTGTAGGTAAACCTACAATTGGCTCTCCTTCTAAGGACCCTATTGATACCAATGACTTGATAGACTTGAATGATGGGTCTATTCCTAATATCAAATTTATTAACTTAGGCTTTGAAGATCTTCACATCTCTTCTACAAAGAAAAATAATTTCTTTTATTCTTTTCACATAATTATTCAAAAATTTCATCACTAATATAATAATGTTAGATGCATAAGCTTTGAAACATCTGCAATTTTATTTACTACTTTTCCTACGTGGTAGACATCTACTAACGCCTATTAGGATAACATTGAAACTTTATCATTTTATTTTTAGTATCTATTACTTACAACTAACAGGTAATGTTAAGAGAATAAGTAGTTACTTAACATTAATTTATCACATTACTCTCATTACCATCATGACACATAATAATTGGTTGATTGAAAATGATAATTTTCTTATTTTTAAACAACTTTTACAAATAGTGCACATTGAAACACCTCCAAAGAAATTCATATTATAACCCATGGTCATAACTTCTTCATAATTTCATGAAAAAATAAAGGTAGATATCATTGCCTTATTTTCCCAAAAATTTGGCATTATGGCCTCATCTCACTAGAATCTAAGACCTCATACATTTCAACTTACAAAAATTACAAAGTCTATGTATGCTAGCTTATGGAAGCTAAGAATTCTTCAAAAGCTACAAAATTTGGTATCTTAGCCTTATACAATGAGCATGTAATTTTTTACACTAGACAACCTATGAAGATAGCATACAATAGTTGGGTTTTAATCTTGTACACTGGGTAGCATACAAAGGTAGCATTTGAAGAGCAAAGAATTAGATAACATTATTCATATACTGCATGCAAGTATCCCAAGTATGACAACAAGTATCAAAAACCTATTAGCAATCATGATAGAATTAACTAGCAACAAGACAAGGGTCAAAGGCCTATTTAAACAAGAATCTATTTCATTGCAAGGACTTTTAGTATTTTGCATCTACATCAAACTTGAGACTTTTGAGCAGTGTAGACACCCAAGAGTCCACGATGACCCATCATCATTTTTTTGTAGCATATATTAAAGTTACAAAGAAAACTAGTGGTAAGCCCAAAGGATATATTATATGGAATCCTTAGAGGGAGATCTAACTACAAAACACATCATGTTAGTTGTATCGAATTCTAAGAATTCTCCTTTGAACTCTTAGTCATCAAAATTAAAAAACTTGTATTCTCCAAACTTTGTGGTTGTAAATTTTTCATCATTTTAATGCAAGTTTGTAGTTTTATTCATCTGTCATATTTTACTTTACATTTCTCTACACTTAGATCATACACTTACAATCTTTATTTCACATTTCAATAAAAAATCCTCTAAGTCCTCATTCGATCAGCAAGACTATTTGAGGTTCTTGTAGATCCTTATTAAGGCTTGTGAATATATGGATTAAACTATTCTAATAGGGATCTTCGGCCCTCTAGCATCAAAGTTTTTCATCACTATGATTTTCTAGCACTAAAAGGAGGTCCTCTACCTAACTTCTTCATCTAAGCCTATTGCAATGTTTGCCTATTTCTATCTTTTGTTCTTGATTTTCAACAATTTAATCAAAACGTTTTTGGTTTTGCCTACTGCAACATGTGTACCACAACTCATTTTTAACCAAAACATACTTTTTTCTATCATTGGTTACAGTGTAGTTTGTGGCATAGGCCTTTATCCCTTAAACTGAAACTTTTTAAAAATGAATTTATTATTATTATTATTATTATTATTGTAGTGTGCAGCATCCCTACCCACCTATGTTAGAGAAAATTTTTAAAAATAATTTTTATTTTTACATTTGTGATTGCAATGCATACATTATAACCTCTTCTTAGTTTCCCATTGTTAGCAAACCCTAGGAAATTTTAAGTTCTCATTGCAACTACAACTTGGGTACACTAAAGTTTTTAATTCATGTGTATACTAAAGTTTTTGTATGCTATGTATGCTAAAGCTTTCATATGTTGTGTATGCTAAAGATTTCTTATGTTGTGTAGTTAAGGCTAAGTGTGCTAAGCCTTTCATTTGCCTTGTATGTTAGGATTGTCTTGTAAGTTGAGGTTCTTGTATGCTAAAGTTACCACATAGACTTTCATGAGCACTTTGTTAATGCCTTTTCATAAGTCCATCATATTTCCACTTACGCTTACCTACATGGCACCTAACTAGGACAAAGTTTGCTTTTATGACCCAAAAGATCCAATAGTCAGAGCGTAGATAGTCACTTGGACAAAAGGTCAAGAACCTTGACTTCATAGTTATCAATGAATAATTTTATAACTTCCTCAATGTCAAAATACAAGCTAGTCTTCTCATACCACGTTCTGAGTCTAACACTAAGAATCAGTTTGAAATCATACACCAGGATGGAAAAGAATACATCCCATCATCCTATGATAAGATCCCTTTAACTAATTTCTATGCTCACATGTTAATACAACTTATAGACGTTGATGAGTGGACTGAGAAAATTAGCTCAGATAGACACCAAGAGGAGTAAGAAGAATTTGAGGTTGAACAAGAACCAGACACATTTATTAGGAGCCACTTCTAACAATTAGCTTCCCAAACAACTATTCCTAGTTCCACATCTTCTCTAACATCAATGGGACAAGTTCCTCAACCTTGTTCTCCTCCTATTCATCCCACCATGTTTGGGTCAGTACCCATTATCACTACACATCAAGCTTAGCCTATGCCTCAATCTACTTCCCTATTTTCATCTATGCCCTTTGTAATGTAACCTCCCTCTACATGATCATCATCTATGGTATCTACCATATTTCATCCTTTCGTAATCGTGATGGATCCTTCAATGGGATCCTAAGCTACACAAGCCTCTCATACCCCCTTCATCCCCTTTATCCCTCAAGTTCCAACATAGAAATCCTTCATAGTATTCAAACCTCTTGCCACCATGATCACCCAATCTCTTCCATCATTACCACTACTCATTACATGGCCCCAAGCCTCCTAACTCCCTTCACAACTATATACACAAATGTCACAATCCATGGGGATGCTCCAAGATCTATATTAAGCCTTCCAAATGATCAAAACCTCATCAAAGAGCTACAAAAGCTCAAATACTTTATAACTTAGATGGTTAAGATAATAGATTTCTACCAATATGATCCCATAAGTTTTGTCATCCTCCAAATAACTCTTCCCATAGGCATTTTCATCCCCCAACTTATCGAATATAATGACAAGGGTGATCCCAACTCACACATCATTACCTTCTGTTCCAAGTTCTTATTTTTACAAAATTGGCCTTATACCATTATGTGTGTCCTCCCTATGTCCCTCATTAGAAAATATTTGGATTAGTGTTGCATGTTACCTAAAGGATCTATTACCTTACTAGAAGACTTAGTTTCATAGTTCGTTAACCATTTCAAGTATAACTTAAAACCTGATTTGACTCTTGACCAAATGATGAAAGTCAAGTAGAGGCCCCTTGAACCTATGTAGAAGTTCATACAATAATGGAATGCTCTACGCAATGAGATTCCCAAACCCATAGCCGAGACACATCTTCTAGCCATATTCCAAGGGACGGTTAATGACTTTATTAATTCCAAATTCTATTACTTAGACTCATGGTCCCTTAGTCAAGCTTTCACATAAACAAAGAACATAGAGGATGCTACTAAAGTTACTCATGACCCTGCCTATGTGACATACAAAAATCAATATACATGAAAGGATAGGGATAAAGGAAAACAAAACCATGTAGCCATAGCCACTATGGCCAAAGAAAACAAGATGACATAGGGGCTGAAAACAAATCAACCAAAATCTTCTGCCAGCACTGCTCAAACCTCAACATCTGAAGCCTCTACATCTAACCAATCTAAATCTAATTTTGAGAGGAAGGATTAATCCAAATATATGAAGTTTCCCTTAAAAATTTCTAATCTCCTTGACCAATTGGTAAAAGGTGATTTTATCCAACATATGCATATGGCTGATAATGTTAGTATGAAGAATGACCATCTATGTGAGATAACTAAGGATCCCATTTTAGCAACCAAGGATGATCCACCAGTGCCAAAATATTTCAAACTAGACCAATTTTTCTACTATCATCAATTTCCTAGTCATGATACTACTTTCTACTTAGCCTTCAAGGATGACTTGCAAAAGATGATAGATAATGAAGAGTTAGTGTTAAATGCGTTCAACCCTATTAGGTCCCACAACCAAGACATGTAAGTATACAATAATCTCTTAAATGCTAACAATGATCCTTATACAATAGCTACATTCAACGCTAGCAATAATCCTAAACTTGCCAAGGAACCACTTGTGATTCAAGTACCTCCTCGTGATGAAAGGGCTTCAACTTTTTCAATTTCAAGGACTCATTTTGTCATAAAGATACCATCACTAGTGCCTTCCAAATAATATTTGTTATTAAAGTGTTCCTGCATACCCCTATTAAGCTCACAACTCAAGATGACCAGTGTCCTTCAATGGTAGCCAATGCCTCAAACCCCTTCATAACCAGATAACAAGAAGTTACCAATAGAACAACATAAAAAGCCAACTCCTAATCCAAAAGCTAGGGATAATGTGAAACCAAAAGTGGGAAATGAAGTAGGCCCATCAAAGCCTACATTCATTTTAGTTGTACCCATGAGCTCTGATGCTCAAGCTACTTCAATGAGTTAACCTAAGGGGGACAATAACCAATAGGAGAAAGGGAAGGGACCTAAACCACAAATGCTAAAACATGAGATGAAAATTTTAGATAGAATGAAGGAAGCCAAAGGTAACATGAATGAAAAAATAACAAACAATGACAAAGACTTTCTCACTATCATGGAGCATGTCAAGTTCTCACATAAACTAAATAATACCTTGTTGAGCTTGTATGACTTAGTTATGATCTCTCGTGTCCATCGTGAAGCCTTATTTCATATGTTGAATTCTATTCTTGTCAATAAGGATATCCTAGCCAACCAAGAATTTATTCATGCAGTAATAATGTCATCCTCACCTAAATAAGAAATGAAATCAACCACTTTAACATTTCAAGACAATAAGGTAAAGATCAATTTACAAAGTAGTGACGTATCAAAAGCTCCCTTCTTTATAACAATAAGAGTTGACTAGTATACGGTACAACAAGTACATGTGGATGATTGGAAAACTACTAATGTTATCCCCTTTTGATGAGTGGCAAGGTACCCTTACACCCAACCATATGAATCACAAGCATTTACACATGATCTAGTCAAATTCTGCAGACCTTATGTTCCTAAGTACACTAGTTCCAGGATGTGAAATCTAATCATGATAATCGTTGTCTTCTCAGCTACACTTGTGGAGCATAATTGTATGGTCAAGTGTAATTGAGGCACATGATTTTTATTATTTTATATTTTATTGGTCTACAATTAACAACATGTTGAAACTTAATTTATGAACCATTTTAATTAATCTAATTGCTAATTAATAGCCCACTATCCTAACATAAATATGTAATCCCACTTTCCATGCACGTCCTGAACATGTATAATGTTGTTGGGTTACCAAACATTAAGTGTTACTAGGATTACCAAGATTCATACTCATGCTCAAAGTGGTCACACTTATGCGCCTAATTAATTGCTATTTAATCTAGTTAGCTTACTTTAGCTTAATTACTTGGGAACATTAAAGGAAATTGCATAAAACATTAAATGCATGACTAAAATATTTAAGCTAGCCAAGGTGCTGTAAGGTTTAATCAGAAAGCTTATCTTTATTGCTACATACACTACCATGCTTAGGTACAACAGTGCTCAAATAAATATTTGTATACTCAATGACCCCTACTGTGGGCACTTTCGAAAATATTCTAACTTTGAAGAAATAAAACTGCAAGAGCTCTACTATGCTATGAAAAAAACTATATTGAAACCATGTGCCCAAGCACTATATTTATAGGCCAACACATACTCTGCAATATCAAATATCCAACATTGCATCTTGAGATCTAATATTGTATATCCAATATCGAAGCACTGCAGAATACAATTCATCATACCCCCATGAATGAATGAAAACTTGTCCTCAAGTGAACAAGAGGAAGAACAAGTACTTACAAAATATTGGGAATGTGTGTGATTATTAACTGACATGTAAACTAACTTAGATAGAACAAATAGAATCTAAGTGCCCAAGTATACAAATTTACAATCTTTTATAACATTGGGTGTTCATGACAACAAAATTGAACACCTTGGATAAAACTGACATCCAACTCATCTAGTAGCTGAAGAGTGAGGAGAAGATCCAATGATCATGAATGGTCCTCGTCGCATGGTGTTGCTATGTCTTCCTTGGTGAAGAAAATCCTGCTTCTAGTCTACACTTCCCACTACAATCACAACAAAATCACAGATTACTATGCAATGTGTACCTTGTCTCATTAGTGGTTACACTTGTCTAGGTTGTGATTATGGTGGATTGATTCCTTTAATAGTGTTAGTAGGAAAATTAAAGAATAGGCTGAAATGGATAAGTGGTCCATTAGATTCTGAAAAGTTCAAATGTGATGAAATGCTTAAAGAGGGTTAAAGAATTCACAACAATAAAATGAGGCTATCACTGAAAAACATTATGAAGATATACATAATTAGATGTCATTAATGGGGCATGCAAAAGGATTTGATTGTGAGCACCTCTAAGGATAAAGAACTTAACTAACTCAACTAAAAGGTATGCAAGTGGGTCCTCTCCAAACCAAGCACAAGCCCTTTATTACCCTTGCATAACTTCAAACCAAGGATTCCATGGGCCCCATGGATGATTAATGGTTATAGAAAGTTAAGTACAAAAACCTAGAAGAAACTACCTAAGAATTTCAACTCATCAAACCAAAACATCGAATAAGAACATGAAATTGGCAATGAGATAAGACATGAAAAGCATAGATGAATGAAAGAAAGAGTGGAATGAAGTTCCCCATTAAGGTCACATGAAGTCCCTTGTGAGGTTTGTGGTTAAATGACCTGATAAAATCCATCCTTAGTCCAAACCAAAACCAACCATGTTCAATGACTTCACATCGCCATTATATGACTAGTTCACCTCCTTGAGACATAAGAGTGGTCCCACAAAACAACCATTATTTTTTATTAAAAAATAAAAGAGAAGTAGGAAGTGAGAAATGGTCTTAGTTAGAGGGGGACCTTCAGGCATGGGTAACATGTCTTTCTAGTCCCATAACTAGTGCCTGTAGCCTATTTATTTTATCTAAGGGATGTTCTTTGAATTTCCATCATTTTTCATTTTTTGATTTGGGAACCACACCATGCAAAGACTTATTCAACTTCCTGTTATTGGTCAACATGGAACGGTAAGAAATCCATGAAAACACACAAGCACCCAAGTAAGTAGAAAGGAATAAAGAGTACTGAGTCCCCTTGAAGTCACATCGTATTCAAACCTTTAAATACTTTCTAAATTCAAAAACTACCAAGTTCATAAGTTTGTTAAAGTTTTATTAATGAAAAAGGGCCTGCACATTTTTAGAACAAGGAAAACCATAGATTTTGTGGATGGATGGATGTTGTGGATTCACTACATGTTTCATGAAAAAGAAACCATGTCCTACTTATTCGTAACAAAATTCAAAGCTAGAATCCAAACACTAATAATCAAATAACTAGATAGCACATGCCCACATCATTCAAACCACACTATATCCAATTGGTAATTAGATAAGTTATTATTAAAACATAATAAGAAAATCACATTCAAATAAAAGAAAATATACAAGAAATTGTAAAATATTTAAGAAAAATAAAATGTACTAACGATGTTGTAAAACAAAAATTTTTAAAAATTAATAACGTAATAAGTGTAAGAAAAAGAATGTGTAAAATAAAAAGCTACAAAAGTAACAAGGCATAAAACAAAAATGTGTAAAACAAAAAGCTAAAAAACTAAGGAGCTAGTTATATAGTTAGCATGAATGGCCATCTCCCCCATGACTAAGTTGAAAGAAGGAGATCCAAAAAATTGGGCATTGTTGTCCATCCGATGAGGTGTTTATTACACTAGCTTGCTTAGGATCGTGGAAAGGTTTGACTTCTTGTGTGTTGACAAACTATTTCTTATTTGGACTCTTAGGTTTACAGATCAACATGAACCTAGAAGAAAACGTTTCATAAATGATATAATATCCTTCCCATAATGTTTGAAACTTGGTTCATTGAGGTATATGCATGGGATTCTAGTAGAGGACCTTATCTCCCAATTGAAATTTGACTTTCCTTATTCTAAGGTCATGGTGCTTTTTGTTGAATACCTTGTGCAACTCAGTAGATGACAAGGCCACCAATCGGTTTTCATCTGGTAAGTTGAGATTCATTAGTATTTCTTATTGTGCTAGACTTAATTCAAGGTCAAGGTCACAAGCTATTGAAAGTGTATGGAGCTTGGATTGAATAGGGAGTATTGGTAATTTCCCATACACCAACTCATAGGGAGAATAGCCTATAGGAAGTTTCCATGTTAAGCAGTAGGCCCAAAGGGCATTGTTAAGTTTTGTGCTCCAGTCTTTCCTATATTTGTTGATAGTTCTCATTAGGATCTTTTTGATTTCCCTATTTGTAACCTTAGCTTGACCATTGGCTTGAGGGTGGTAACATGTTGTTAGTTTCTGTTTAACCCCTAAGCAGTGCATGAGTTTCTAAAAGTTAGTGCCTGTAAAGTGGGTTCCATTGTCAGATATTAATGCACGTGGCATACCAAACCTATTTACAACATTTTGTTGTACAAACTGAATAGCAATAAAAGATGTATAGTTGGTGATGGCTGCTACTTCTACCCATTTTGTAAAATAGTCAATAGAAACTATGATGTACACCTTTTCATTTGACATGGTCATGATGGGACCCATGAAATCAATGCCCTAGATGTTGAAGGATTCCAATGGTTAGATCCACTGTTGAGATTCCTCCATTTGAGCAATCATTCCACCATCTCATTGGTAGCATTCACAAGAGTGGACATATTGATGGAAATCTCTAAATATTTTGGCCAATAATACCCTACCATCAGGATTTTAATGGTCATGCATCTCCCAACATAGTGGCCCCCACAAGGACCCTCATGAGCATCCTAGAGAATGTGTAATTGATTAACATCAAGGACACCAACGAAATAATCCATCAACACACACCTTATAGAGATGTCCATTAATCTCCATGAAGCATTTTACCTAGTGAAGAAACTATTGTTTCTTTTTATGGTCCAATCCTTATGGCATCACTTGAGTAAGAAGATAGGTAAGAATGTCATCGTACCATTTAGGCTCAATGGGCAATTGTTTAGTTATAACCCTAGCAAAGAGGAGTTCATTAGGAAATAGATCAAATAATGGGCTTTCCTCCTCTTTATTATTCCATCACAACCAAGACATGTAGTCAACAACCACATTCTTACTTCCATTTTGATCTACCATCATAAGATTGAATTTCTATAAGATGACATCGACTGTATGACATAGGGGCTTATCATTGGCTTATTCATGAGGAAGTGAATGGCACTATGATCTATGTGCACAAACACTTTATATGCAAGCACATAATATTAAAAATTCTCTAGAGTAAACACCACTACCATCAATTTTTTTCTATGTTGGTGTATTTTAGTTGTGCATCCACAATGCTTCAGCTTGCGTAGTGGCTGTAATATGGATGTTTCTTATTGTCCAACTACATAAGCACAACTTCCAAGGCATAATTTGATACATTTATCATAACATGAATTGGTCTAGACCAGTCAAGTGCTTGTAGAATTGGAGTTTCTACAAGTTTCTCCTTTAATTATTGGAATGCTTTTTCACATTCCTTGGTCCAGAGAAATGGGACATCTTTCTTTGTAGCTCAACCAAAAATTTTGAGATCTTAGAGAAATTCTCTATGAACCTCTGAGAGTAGCCAGTGTGTCCAAGGAATGACTAAACATCTTTTATAGTTTTTGGTTGGTAGGTAATTCCTTGAATGACCCTTATTTTTTCAAGGTCAACCTCAATTCCTGCTTGTGAGATTTGGTGTCCCAATATAATACCTTCTTGGACCATGAGATGGCTCTTTTGCCAATTGAGCCATAGGTTTTTTTCCACACATATTTTCAGTACTTGGTCAAGGCGGTCTAAATCTTGCTTGAATGTAGTGCCATAAGTGGAGAATTCATCCATAAAGACTTCCACTCTACTACTAATTTGCTACTAAAAGATGCTTAAGACCAGGCGTTGGAATGTAGCAAGAGCATTGCACTGACCAAAAGGAATCATGTGATATGCAAAGGTCCCCCAAGGACTTGCGAATGTTATTTTGTCCTAGTCCTCTAGTGCAATTTGGATTTGGTTACAGCCACTATAACCATCTAGAAAACTATAATAGCAATGCCTAGATATGATGTCTAACACCTGATCAACGAATGGCAATGGAAAATGATCCTTGAATGTTTTCATATTCAACAGCCAAAAATCGATGCAGACCCACCACTTGCCACATTTCTTTGGCATAATTACAAGTGAGATAACCCATTCACTATCTATAATGGGATAGATAAACCCTACCTTGAGGAGTTTTTCAATTTTCTTCTTGATGATTTGCTTCAATTTGGGATTCAATTGCCTCTATTAATGCCTCTTTGGGTTCATGGTTGGGTTGGTGTAGATACGATGTTGTCATATCCTAGGATCAATTGTTGTGAGTTCAGGGTATGAACAAGCAAAGGCTGATAACCATTTTTCAACCACATTCAATAGCATCTATTTCTATTTTAGAGCAAAATTTTCATTGACTATTATTAACTTAAGATTTTTCAAGAATTCATATTCAATGCTGGCAAGTAAAGTTTTTAACTCAACAGCCTCTTGCTTGAAATTTTTAGGAATATTCAACTCTTTCCAATAGGTTTCATCATTTGCATTATTAGAGAGCTAGTGATGAACTTGCTCTATTTCATCCATTCCTACAACATAAGTGCATGTTAGGCTCTAAGTAGGTTCCATGGAAAGTGTGCTGCTTTTAGGATTAGCGGTCAGCCACTGGTTGTCCTCTTATTTTGTGGCTACTACATGTAGATACCTTTGAATATATACTTCATGTGCACACCATCTACATGTGGAAATGAATGCTTATTTCATGAACCAGAGTTTCTATATGTAATTGCACTTGGTATCACTGTATGTTATGCATGGAACTTGCTTCTTCTCGATCTTTACAAATGCATTTTCATTAGATATTTCCAGGGAAAGATCTTTGATGCCCATTCTTGCATCAACAGTACTTAGCCATGCCCTTCCCATGATTATTGGGAAGTCTCCTTTACAGTTCTTAGCTTTGATTACTAGGAAGTTAGTAGGATAAGACCACCCATAGATAGTGGTCACTATGTCTTCCACCATTTCTAATAAAATAGTAATGGACTAGTATGTCAATTCCAATTGGATATTACTCTTCTTGAGGAGCAACAAGTTCTAGGAAGTATACATCTTATGAAAAATCAAATTCACACCAGAACCTAAATCAAGAAGAGCTTTACATGGTTCATTCCCAGTAATCTGCAAATAGATAAGAGGACTCCTAGGATCACTAATTTCCTAAGAAGGTTTCTAGCACAAATCTAATCAAATATGACATGAGTGAGCATAACAATATGGATTTTAGATGGTATTTGGTTTGAAGGGGACTTGAAGAAATTAGATGCAAAGAGAGATGGAGGAGTAGGATTACTAGCCACATGTAGGTATGAGGGCTTATGTGGACTATTGGATAGGAAAAAAGGTATTTTCTATGTTTTAGTGTCTGAACCACTCAGTTGATGAACTAGTTGTAGATTAACTTCCCTAGTAGCGTTGTGTTGTTGTGGTTGAGCTAGAAGTTCACCCTGCATAGATGGAGTAGGTGATAGCTATGTTGAGGGTAGAGAAACAGGTGCAGGAACAAGAGGAGGATAAGGATTATACTAACCGAAATCGTTGGTGTAAGGTTGGAAGGGAAACCAAACACCAAAAGATCACTGGATAGACACAGCTGACCCTACCTTCATGTGAGGGCAAGCTGGAAAAGAAAATGAAGGCAGAGTGCCTTGGATGGTCTACACGCAAATCAACCAAGGACTTCCATGAATGTAAGCTATGGCTTGCACTGGGGTTATCGTAACTATTGTTCGATGAAATGTAAACAGAGATGCACGAAATGTAAACAAAGAATATACAGAAATGTATTGTAAACAAAGTGTAAATAGAGCAAAAAATGTAAATGGAAGGCAATAATGAAATGTATTGTATTGTTTAACAAGAATGTGCATCGGTCAAAGTGTAGTTGCATGTGTGGATGACAAGTCAAGTGCTAAGCCCTGGGGCAATGTGCTTGTAGGTGCTTGAATGCTAGAAGTTAGGTGTGCTTGAGCGTCCAAGGATTGCTAGTCTATGTTTTCTAAGTCATCAACCTTCAAAATTGCCAACCCTGTTTATGTGAATTGGCATGGTATTTATAGGGCTTGGCCAGGTTCAAGCATGAAATTCAAAGATGGAATCAACGGCTAAGAGATGAGAGGAAAATAGATCATGTGACATGTGTTCGATGGACAGATGTATGTGAGTTGGACATGCGTAGGCAAGCTACATTTTTGACCAAATGCACTGTATCTTACAACGTGTGTTAGCTTACTCAAGCTAGCTTACGCTCATGGAAACACATACAATTTGTAGCGTAAGAGCTTGAAAAGCTCAAAAATGATGAACATTTACAATGATAATGATAATGTACAACAAGATAGATTAGCTTCAGCTCGCTTGAAACTTGTCGATCCTTGAATTAACTACTGTAGGATGTCGATTCAAGTGGTTTTGTGGCTATTTGAGGCTTCCCTATTCCACCAGGACTTCTAGCATGAGTTAATTTTGTCTTGGCATGTCCTCAATATGAATTTGATGTGCTTTCAATCGAGCGTGATCAGTACTCACGCTGCACTCACATTGCCAGTGTAACCTCAGCATGAGTAAGCCAAAATGACATATTTCACACCAGATTTTGATTCTTGAAGCCTGTTCTTTAAGTGCAATGATTACCTGAATGTGTCTAACCCTAGGAGTGATGTACAAGTTAAAAATTGAGCTTGAGAGTGACTTGTTTTGAGCCACTTTTGGTAGCTCATGTTGGACTCACGCTACCAGCGTGAGTGCAGCATGGCCACAGTGTGAGGTGCAAAAACTTGTAATTTTGGACCTAAAATCTTGGAATTCTAGAGTTTGGGACTTAAATTTATCAACAACGAACCCTGAGGATGACTTGCACCTTGGAATCAAGTCATTTCAACTTAGTTTTTGGGGTTTTGAAGTTGCTCATGCTGCACTCATGCTGCCAGCGTGACCTCAGCGTTAGTGACAATGTGAGTGTGAAAATGTGAACAATTTGTCTCGAAATTTGAATTCCCAAATGCTGAAACTTGGAGTGGATAGCAGTGGCCCTTAAGGATGGCTTACACCCTTAGATTTGGACCATTTTTTGACTTGATTTTGAGGCTGTTGGGGTTACTCACGCTAAGGGCAAGCTAGCTTGACAGCGTGAGTTAGCTGGCTTGAGCAAGCTGAGCATGAGTTCCATGCCTTATTTAAATTTTTGCTTCCCAAAAGCTAAAAAGGCTCTGGGTTGTTTTCATTTCGAAGTGTTAGGCTGAAATTAGTGGTGTTTCAAGGATAAAAGGTGGTATTGCTTCTTGAATGAGAATGAGTTCAATAATAGTTGAGATGGTAGTAGTGAGGTTGAAAAGTAGAAACATGACTAGAAGAGTCATGTGAAGATAGGGATTGCTGAACATAATACCCATATGGATTGAGTTACCTATAAAGGTACTGCTACCTTGGCGGTGCCAACGCCCATGACTGTGGTTGCTACCACTATTGATACTACTTTTATGATTGTAGTAGAGTTCCACTTGAATAATACTATTGTTGTTGGTGAAACCACCTAGGATTTCCTTGAGGATAAGGCAATCTTTTGGGTGTTTTCCTTTTTACTAGTCATGGATTTGGGGCCTACACCCCAAACTCCTATAAGTGTGACATAATGGAGTAACATCCATTAGGATGTTCATATTGATAGATTTCACACCCACCATCATCATCTGATTCGGTTCCTGTAACTTCCACTACTGTAGCAATTTTTCCCTTACTCCTTTGATTGACATGTTTAGCTTCCTTTCATCTCATGCAATCATGATCACTACCTTGTTCTTTGAACTCTTCAACAATTTTTATTATATCTTGAAATCTACTATCCATATAGTCTCATAACTGATAAACCTTGGCCAAAATTTTAGAGGTAAATTTTTGAAGCAACAAGGTTTTCCAGTTCACCATCTCATCAAGTGATGATTCCTCCTCACTGTCACAAAATCAAACCTTCCTCTTGTGAATGGAAGGATCACAATTGTATTCTTCTACACTTTTTTGTTTCCTCAACTCTCCTTCTTCTTTCCCTACCTACTCAATCAACCGTTGAATTTAATGGGCTCTTAATTTTGACAATCATCCTTGGGCATAAACACCAAGAGTTTTCCTCATTTCTAATCAAAACCCATCTATGATGTAGCGAAGTTTCTCCTCTTGAGAATAACCATGGCCAAGACATCTATGCAATAAGGAATAGTATCAACCCATGATGGCATCCAAGGGTTCATGTGTCCCCTACTTCCATCCTTAGATCTACCTCCTCAAGTTGGACACTAGGGAGTACATTTGATATTTTTCATTAAATAGTTCAAGCATTGTACTTAACCGTCTGATGGATTCCAATTTTAAGGACTAGTACCAACTTTTTTCTTCTTTAATAAGTGTCTTGAGGAACAACTTAAGCTTTTACCAATCATTTTCTATATTTTGCAAGGCATAGGCATTATGGAAAGCTTCAAGATGGTTTTGTGAATCTAAATTATATCCCCCTTTGAACCTAGGGATATTGTACATGTCTAGCCTCTTATCTGACTATCCTTAATGTGCCTTGTAAAAATTCCTACTGCCTCTACAATGTTTAGCATGCTTTGGGTAGCAAGAAAAGGCTCATTGAGGCCATGATTCTAGTGCCTACAATGCCCTCTACTACCCCTTCGTTCATGGTGGTGAGTCTCTCTTGAATGCCTGCACCCTAAGTCTTGACTTTCCCAATGGTCCCTATGATCATCTCCGTCTTGACAATCACCTCCATTACAATTGTGCCCCCTACAGTGTGTTCAAATACAAAAGAGGAAGAATATGATGATGAAGGTAAAGAGGAAAGAGGACAAGAACCATCATGGTCCTTACCACCTCCTCTTTGGTTATCACGGCCACGATCATGATTAGGTTTCTTGTCTGCATCCCTACCATGACTCTCCTCAAATCCCCCTTTGTCATTGGATCCATTCTTGTTAGAACTCGAATTATGAATTATGGACTGTAGGTTCTAATTTTGACCTCCTTCACCGAAGTCAAAGAGAGGAGTTTTTCCAAATGGAAAACCCCCAAATTCCATCATCTTTTTTGTATGGTAGGTATGGAGAATCATTGAACTACTTCTCCTTTGCAGATTCATAGCATTTCTCCAACTATCAATTCCTTAAATGTTATGCATCAGTGGGATGATAATCCTTGGCATCACTATCTTGCACAATGTACTTAGCATGAAGTCCTTGGAGGTCCAATCGCATAAGAGTTTGTTGGAGCATTTCAGGAACAAATTCATTTGGTGGCAACACAATGTTTCCCTCCATGTTGCGCCATCACAGCAACTCATCCTAGTGTAGGATGAAGGTAAAATTGGATACATACTCATTAAGATGAGCATATACCACTCTGTATTGTTGGGGCACCTGCTGATTTACTCCATCAGACTTGGGTGGAGAATCATTCTTGTGAGAAGAAGACATCTTGTATTAGAAAATAAGAAATGTAGTGTGCTTCTTAAAAGTGTTGTAGTTATTTTAATATATGATATGACTTTAAGGTTCATTCTAATGATCTTGAATAATTTTCACTAAGTCTTAGATAATGCACGTAACAACTAAAAAGTCCTTGACAATGATGCCAATGATGAGTGGCAAAGTACCCCTATGCCCAACCATATGAATCACAAGTGTTCACATGTAATCTGGTCGAATTTTGTAGACCTTGAGTTCCTAAGTATACTAGTTCCAAGATGTGAAATCTAATCATGACAATATTTGTCTTTTCAACTACACTTGTGGAGTTTAATTGTATGGTTAAGTATAATTGAGGCACATGATTTTTATTATTTAATATTTTATTTGTCTACAATTAACAATAAGTTGAAAGTTAATTTTATGAACCACTTTAATTAATCTAGGTGCTAATTAATAACTCATTATCCTAACATAAGTATCTGATACACATATAACACTACTAAGTTACCAAACATTAAGCATTGCTGGGATTACCCAAAGTCATACACGTGCTCAAAGTGGTCATATTTATGTGCTTAATTAATTGCTATTTAATTAATTTAGCTTACTTTAGCTTAATTACTTGGGAGAATTAAAGAAAATTACATAAAATATTAAATGCATGAATAAAATAGTTAAGCTAGCCATGGTGCTACAAGGTTTGATCAAAAAGCTCATCTTTGTTGCTACACACACTACCATGCTTAGGTACAACAATGCTCAAATAAAGATCTGTACACTCAATGACTCCTACTATGGCCACTTTGAAAAATATTCTAACTCTAGAGAAAAGAAATTGTAAGAGCTCTGCTATGCTATGATAAAAACTATATCAAAACTGTGTGCCCAAGCACTGCATTTATAGGTCAACACATACCCTGCAATATTGGATATCTAACATCACATCTTGGGATCCGATATCGAATATCCGACATCATGGCTCCGATATCAAATATCTTATATCGGAGCCCTGCAAAATACGATTCATCACCTTCCCCATTGTAGAACACTCGGTTTTAACTAAAAACATTCAGAGCATTACTAAACACATTCAGAGCACCTCCACCTCAGCACTTAAATCATTCAATGAGTCACATGTAGAAGTGAGAGGGTCAATTTTGTTGGATTTTGTAGTTGGGGAACAATTCCCCACATTGGTTGATTTCCTTATGGTGGAAGAGACACCAGGATTCAACCTACTCCTAGGGTTATCTTTGTTAGCCAAACTATGAGTTGTCTCTTCCTTGATCCATCAAGAAATTTATCTACCTTATGAGGGAGGTGAGATTATTATCCACAGGGACAATGTGGTTCCCTTTTTTATCAACAATGTTAACATAAAACAAGTGATGAGTGGCGAGGTACCCCTACACTCAACCATACGAAACAAGCGTAGCACGCATGATCCGATCGAACTCCGTAGACTAAATGCCAAACGCCGCAACACTTGGGGTTAATTGTTCGTTGTCTTCCCAGACTTACTTGTTGTTGTCACGGCGTATGGTTAAGTAAGTACGAGGTATATGATTTTTTTGGTCTTTTCAGGTTTATCTCCTATGCTAAGGGGTGAAGGGTTGAGAAAACTAACTAACTCTAACTAATGTCCTAAGTCTAATTTAACTAGCATCAGCATCCGTTCCCACTTACCGTACACACCCTGAACTGTGCAACTGTGGCTACCAAACACTAATCGTTACTGGGATTACCACACGTAACGCATGTGCTCTAAGTGGTCGTACTGAGGCACCAAGCTAGCCTAAGTGTGATGAGCAGCCGATTCCTTGACTAGCCGTACACATCCGTAGATGCTCGTAATCAAGTCATACTCGTCCCATGTTCTAGGAAGTAAGGGTGAGAGAATCTAATCGCGATGAGTAGCCGATTCCTTGGCTAGCCGTACACATTTGTCAACGCTCGTAACCAAGTTGTACTCATGCCGTGTTACTAGGAAAGCAGTAAATAACATTAAATAAACCTATCCATGCATTGCAAGGTTTATCCACAAAGTTCATCTTTATTGTCGTACACAACTTGCGTTCAGGTACAAAGCTGCTCGAATAAAGAACCGTTCACTTGGGGGACT
>MNCI01037308.1:14905-55217 GCA_015680685.1 Gnetum montanum
AATATTTGGCCTAATTTTGCATGGGCTTTCATATCCTTTTGCCATTTTACATATTTCTTGAAAAAGAAAATCAAGAAGGATTAACACCGCTTGTCTAGCATCCAGCGTGACTTGCAGTGTGACCTCCAAAACTTGCAATTTTGAGCTGAAATCTGGAATTTCTAAAGGCTGGGACCCATAGTTATCAATAGTGGACCTTGAGGATGACTTACACCCTTAAAATCAAGTCATTTTGGCTTAGTTTTAGGGCTCTAAAAATTGGTGACGCTGATCCTTACGCTGTGAAGCGTCTGAAAAAGTAACCCCAGCGTCACCAAGTCAAAATGGCACATTTGAGGCCCAAATCTTGATTTTTTGGAGACTGGGAGCTACTGGGGACATTGGTGAAGGTCATGAGGGGTCCTTGTGCTTGATTTTGGCCTATTTGAACTCAATTTTGGGGCTCCAAAAGTTGGTGACGCTGCTCCTTACGCTGTGCAGCGTCTGAAAAAGTAACCAAAGTGTACTTAGCCAATACCAAACATTTTGAACTTGAAACTTTTGATTCTGGATGCTAGAAGTTAGTGCATTCACCTGTGGGCCCCGAGGGAACCTTGCCTGTTGAATCATGGACCATTGGGGGCTGTTTCGGAGGCCTCCACATTTGGTCACGCTGTACTCATGTTGGGCAGCAGCATGACTTAGCTTGATTCTTATCTAAAAGTGCTAGGCCAAAATTAGTGGTGTTTCAGGACACAATGTCAAACTATGATGAACCCTTACAAGATGGGTAGGAGGAGTTTGAATCCTGCTCTGATAGTGGTATCTCATTCTATGTCTCAGTCCAACAGCTTGCTCCCATTTTCATGTCACACTAGTCACAGTCCTCTACCTTCTTTGAGGTAGCTGTGATGCTTCCACAACCCAAGTCTTCACCAATGGTAGCTAGCCACTAAGTCTTGCCTACACAATAGAGCGTAAGACCTGTTTTCTTTCCCTTTGTCATTTCTTTGCAGTCTTTTTAGCTTTCACAACTGGCATCTATGACACCAACATTGCCATATGTGCATACCATGCCCATATCATAGTCATAGATGAGTCACATTCCCTTTATCCTAGCCATTTCAATCCCACCACCAACAATAGCTCCAACCTCAACTGCGTGGTGGGCCACGACTTTTGTAACCATGGTACAACTCACATGTGCCACAGTACACACAACAACAAACTTACCAAGCGTCACATGTGGTGGCATAGCCCACAATGGGGCAGTGGGTTGTTTCAACAGCACCACCAATGGCACAACCAATGCAACCCTCCACAACATCTCCAAGTTTCAACGAAGTGTTCCAACTTATCCAAACCCTCACAGAGGAGGTTAGAAAACTTAAAGTAACTAACTTAGAGACAGTCCACGTAATGGACTTCTATCAGGACGATCCCATTAGCCTTGCGGTTCCTCCACTAATGCTGCCTCCTAGGGTCTAGCTCCTCCAATTCACAAAATACAATAGTGAGGGTGACCCCAATGCCCATTTGGTTACTTTTCATTTTGAGTGCTTACTATTGCAAGCATGGCCACACGTAATTATCTACATTTTTTCCATGTCTCTAACTAGAAAAGTGCTTAATTAGTACCATGCACTCCCTAGAGCTTCCATTTCAACTCTAGAGAAGCTACTGAGCTAATTCATAACCTAATTCAAGTACAACTTGAAGCTTGAGGCCATGCTAGAATAGTTGATGAATGTTAAACAAGGAACACTAGAACCAATGCAAAAATTCATACAACGTTGGAGTGCCTCCCTTAACAAGATTCGTGAGCCGATAGCCAAAACCCACCTGCTGGCCATTTTCAAGGGTGCAGTAAATGATTTCATGAAATTGAAGCTATACTATTTAGCCTCACATCCTCCTAGCCAAGTTTTTGCTCAAATAAAAACCATACAAGATGTAGCAAAGGCTAGTAGGTACCTAGCCTACATGCCCTACAAAAATGCACATGCGAAGAAAGATAAAGAAAAGGGGAAGGCCAAAATAACCATGGAAGTTGTGGCTGATGAAGCAAAGCCCAACAATAACAAGCCAGTGGCTAAGGTGCCCAAGGCCCTAGCCAACAACAAAAAAGCATAAAGTTCTAACAACATGGGATCCAACCAACCAGCATCATCGGCAGCCGTAGGACAAGCTGCTCAAAGGCCAAGCTTTGAATGCAAGGATCACCCAAAGTACATCCCTTTGCTAATCAATCTATCAAAGATTTTAGATCAACTACTTAGTGTTGGGTGCATTTAGCACAAAAAAATGTTAGAGCATGCGCACAAATGCCATGAGAGGTACTATGAGGTCCTTTGAAACCCTTCTGCGGCTATGCCGAATGAGCCTTTGGTACCTAAGAATTTCAGACTAGACCAATTTTGCAACTACCACCAATTGCATGGCCATGACATGAATGACTACTTAGTGTTGAAGCATGACATTCAACGTATGATTGATCAAGGCAAGCTAGTCCTTGATGAAAGTAATCTTGTTCAGCAGAGAACTAGTCCATGAAGGTCTATAAGGACATGCTCAATGCTAGTGGCGTAGGTTACATCATCAATGCCATTAGCATTGATGACAACATAGAACTGGCACATGAACCATTTGTGGCTTGTGTGCCTTCTGGTGATACTAGGGCTTCAACATCCACTAGTCCATAGGCCCCCTTTGTCATCAAGGCATCACCTTGGGTGCCCATGACACCTTTGTGGTTAGGGCTCCACAACACATTGCAACAATGGCAATCCAGACACCTTTTGTCATTAGGGCACCAAAATGTGTGGGTCCCCCATCTACCCAGGGTTTGGTGGTAGGAACTATGTCATGACTAGCTTTCCCAAAGAAATGTGGAGAGAATCTGGCTAATAAGATGATTAGGGAGCACATGGAGCTAGGTCCTCCTAATCATACCCTCTTGTCAGCCATTCCCATGGCCTCATCGTCTCAAGCCACCAACATAGACATGCACACTCAAAAGGTAAACATCAAGGCTCAAAGGCCCATGGCACAACCAAAGAGTAAATATCTTCCTTGAAAAAGTTGTCTCCTAGGACGTATGGAGGAGGTAAAGACCACCAAACAAGCTGATGGTGGAAAATATTTTATAGATGTGCTGGCACAAGTTAAGCAGGCTCTAAAATAAAAAAAGACAACCTTGAGCCTGTATGATTTGATTATTACTTCCCTTGCTCATTGTGAGGCCTTGGTTCACATGTTGGCATTCTTTCTTATTAAAGAAGATATTCTAGCAAATGAAAAAGCCATCCATTCCATAATGCTCCCACCAACAACCAAAGAGTTAAGGTCAACACACTTGACATGTTGCAATGAGGCAATCAAAGCTGACCCTAAAAAGGGTGAGGTAACCATTACACCTGTGTTCATAATGATTTGTATAGGTCAATATAAAATTCACAAGATGCACGTGGATGATGGGGCAGCAACCAATGTTATCCCATTTCCCGTCATCAACAAGCTTGGCCTAGTGGATTAAATCAGGTTAACAATAACAACATGTTTAAAGTCCTTTAAAGGAGCATGTGTGGTTGTTAAGGGGATAGTCATGATTGATTTTGTGATAGGAGAACAAATCTCCACTAACGTTGAGTTCATCATGGTTGAAGAAATGCCTAGATTCAACCTAATCCTAGGAAGGTCATGGCTAGCCTAGCTACAGGCCATTTCTTCACCTATCCACCAAGAGATCCACTTATCCTATGAGTGTGGGGAAGTGGTGATCTTTGGTGACAACATAGCCCCTCTGACCATTAACAACATAGATACCAAATAGGGGTCAAAGGTAGAGATCTCCTAGGATACACCACCCATTTGTAAGGAAGGTCATTGTTGTTCAGCCAATGTCAAACAACCAAGTTATGCCAGAGACCTTCATGAGGAAGCTCTATGGGCAGAATTTCACTTATTTGCAGCAAACGAGGGCCTAGGGGAGTACTATCTAGTGCCTTCTAGGCCTTACACACCACCTAACCCACATTGGGTTGGGAAACATCTATGCGACTAGGGCATGCCCTTAGCTCGCTTGCATGTCCAACTTGTCTTTTGTCTCTTTGTCTATGCAGTATGACTTGTGTTATTGTTTACATTTTTCATTAGTTGTGTAATTTCCTTAGTGTGTGAAATTTCATTTGTTTCTTTTCTCTTAAAAAAATGAGGCCCGAAAAGGCCTTAAACTACCACGTGGTTCGAAAAGGCCTTAAACTATTGCATGACCTACCAAGGCCTAAAACTGGCAACCGATTTCCCTTCAAGCGATGGCCCGAAATGACCTTAAACTAGCGATTCCCTGAAATGGCCTTAAACTAGCAATGGCCCTACTGCCATGACCTTAAAATGGCATGGGACCCACAAGGGGCCTAATTACATCAACTAAATCATAAGTTAAAATCATAACAATATTGCTTAAAAATGATAAAATGAGAAGCAAATAACTGTCACATCTTTCATTAAATCATTAATAAAATACATAGTCCAAAATTATGTCCATAATATCAAATGATCAAAAAGACACAAAACTGCCCAATAATAGGGCTACATCTTAAGCATTTCAACTTGCAGTGTGTGATAGGGAGCTAGGGCTCTTCCCCTTCCTCTCCATCCACTGCTTCACTAGGTCCCACACCCCCACCTGCAAACTGCATCAAACAAAAACAAGATAATAAATTAGTTAGTAAATGAGGTAACATGCAAAATTATACTAAAATAAAGAACAATAAACCAAGCTAAACCAACCTAAGAAGGACCTGCATCCATGTTTGGGGGCATTCTGTCAAGACCAACCTCTAGGCACTAGAGGATTTCATCCTTTGACATATGTTTCTAGTCCTCCTCACCTAGGTCAATGCCTGCAAGGGTTTTCCCTTTCTCCATGGCCATCCATGTAGGTGACCCTAGTGAAAATGTTGCAGAAGTTACCTCTCTGGAAGGTACAGTGATCTCTCTCTCCAGAGACTCACTAACCACTACATGGCTCATGAACATTTTGTAAACTTGCTTTGCACCGATTGCATCAAGCAATATCTCTTGACATCAGCACTCCATAGACTCATCTCTATACTTCTTATGGTAGGCTTCATACTTTAGCTTGTAGTGATGTTTGTGGTTCTTTTGGATTTATCCCCATTGATACACCTTTGCACTGTAGTCCTTCCAATCTTGGTCTTTTCTATCCAAGAGGTTCATCTGCAGCCATTCTTCGATAACCTCATGGGTGGCCTCATTTTTTCCCTGAACAACTAACTAGTACCTAGCATAATCAATCTCAACCATGCACCAACTACCATCCAGCTTGTCACATGCTGCCAAGAAGTTGTAGCACGACTGTAGTTCTTCCAATCTTGTTGCCTAGTTTGCCCTTTGTTCTTGAAGCTCTTGCACATATTTCCATAGCTACTCATTTACACATCTGCACTCCCATAATGCTTGTGCAGAGTACAGTGCACACTTTCTTACCTCATCGTATACATGATGAGGCACCTACTCCACCTCAGGGGGAAACTCAAGTACAACATCAACTTGGACTGCTTTGTTGGAGTTCCATTTGAGTTGTGAGCCTATCATTCCATAATAAGTGGCAAAACATTAGTCATAAGATAAACAAGAAAATCAACAAACAAACAAAAACATAGAGAGAGGTCATGACAGTAAAATAAATGTACTAATTTTAGGGTCTATTTGCTTGAGGTGGTCAATCATGTCATCCACCACGCCTTGCATGAAGGTGAACTTATCTTGAGTTTCTACCCATGGTCATGTGCGAAAGCTGAATGTTGATGTTGTATGTTCAACAGAAGCATTGGCTGCTACAACATAAAGCATTTTATGATAAAAAAAATAAGAAACAAAATATAAAAATTATATATATATATATAAGGAACATAATGAAGATGGTGGTGCAAAGTTCCTAGCTAACAAGTCCTCAAGTGTGAGAGTGGGGGGATTGCCCATTTGCACACTATCAAAGAAATGTTCAAACTCACCATCCTCAAACTCCAACGCTTCTTATTTGAGTTTCCTTAATACTTCAATGGTCATCCTCATTTTCCATGTGCCCCTCGAGTTGAGGGACATCACCCTTCAAGGATTCCTCTATCGTTGCAGGGGCCCTTTTTCCTATCTTACATAAATTTAAGTTAGAATGTCTAATAATAAATACAAAAATAGCATGATGTTAAATAATGCATACTTCCAATCACATGTTGTGGGGCTTGAATCACATCTTCTTACCCCTCTCTTCTACTTCATGTGTGAGCTCCTCCATAGGGTGAAGCTTCTTGATCTGCATTTTTGATGACCTCACCATCTCAGCAATGAGTCATGCCCCTCTTGCTACATTTCCTATGTTCTTTGGTGGAGCCTCCCTAGCACTATCACGTGCATGGTAAGATTTCCCCATCTAGCCTTTAGTCATCACCGAGAATGACTCGCCGATTACCTCTAGGGAGTCCTGCGACCACGTTGTGTGGAACAGGTTGGGGATCCATGGTTTATAGATCTGGGTGCAATCTTGCACCATCTGTTACACATTCTCATGGACCACCAAGAGTTCCACAAACATTTGTAGGCATGCTATGAAGAGGGAAAAATGCACATGTGATTATACCTGGAGGTTGTTGTGCAACTTGATGATTTTAGCCTGTAGGTTGTTGACGAGGTAGCTTGCCCAATTATACTATGTGCCCTCCTCTGTCATATCTCTCATGATCCAAGCTTGCTCCATCCCAAGGATTTTTCCTTGGGAAAGTATCTTAGGAAATGCATGAGCCTAAAAGATGGGATAGAGGTGGTTGACCATGGGTAAATCTACCATCTTCATGGGTATATCCTTATGGTCCTTTTTAGTGTCCAACTACTCTTCAATGTCCCCTCTATGCTCTAGGTCCTTATTGGTCTTTTCTACTACTAGTAGACCTTCAAAGGGGATGCTGAAGAGGTCTACAAAGAGTTCATCCATGATTGCGAAGATCACCTGCACATCACAAACTCGTGTTTGGATGTGGTTAGCACTCTCGGTGAAGGAGTCGATTAAGGCAATCATCTTGACAACCAAAATCTTTGGGTTCACAACCACGAAGAGGTCCATGAGCCTAGCCTGCTGAATATTCTTTGCTATCTCTGCTAAGGCCTCATAGCACAACTAGTGCTATGAGCTCTTAACTTCACCATATTGGAAGAGGAGGGTGGCCTTAGTGTGTTCTTAAGCAACCATTGTAACCTTCCTTAACTTATCTATAGCTGTAATAAGCAAAAGTAGAATCAATAACATGATGAAAATATAAAATTAAAACTGCATGAAAGTAAATAGGTGATATGACTTACGTGGCACAAACGATGTGCAGAATGGTGGTAGTGGGATCAAAACCTCCTCTACACTTAGTATCTGGGTTGCTCACTCAATGTCTAACTAATCGAGATTCTGACACCTCTCATAAGATTTAGAATACCTGCTAGGGTATTCCACCAAATTTTTCTTGACTTGCCCAATCATTCCAACATGCATATTTTTAGCATATGAGAATTCCTATAGGATAGTTTTGATCAAGTTTAGTGCCCCTATTCATCATGGAGGCCATTTTCATCAACAAAAAACCTAGAAATAGGCAAAAGTAGTTAGCATCCTAGGTCATAAAATAATAGGCAGTACAAAAAATCACAATCGAGCTTACCCTCCAGCACGATAAACCATCCCAGGTGAGTTCTGGAAAAATGGTGTGCACACATTGGGCAAGGAACATGGTGTTATATTTGTTGTATCATTGGAACTCAGGCATTCCCCAGATCCTAGACACGAGTCTAAGGCATTTATAACATTAGCTCGAGCTTCCCACCCCTTCGTCTTCAGCAAGCTCATCAAACATAAACTTTAGAATGCTTTGGTTCCCCCTATGCAATAATGTCTCAACTATGACACCTGTTGCTTCGGCCAACAAGTGTGGCCACATTATCACACTGAAGTGGTAGAGTAAGAATTCTAGGAATTCCTATGCACACAACTTGAACCAAACTACATGGTGCCCCACATGTGTGTTTGGTGTGGGCATGTTCAAAATGGAATCAGTCATACAACACAAAATGCCAACCAGCTCCACCATGATAAGGACAGGTTTCAGCAAAACCTTGCAATGCCACAATATCAATAAGAGGAAAATGTTAGCAAAAAAATGTATATATAAAATAAAAAAATGCATAAAATAAAAATAAAAGATTAATTACATTCAATATAATTATCCTTCCACTAGATCCCATGGGAAAGAGACGTCAACATTTCCATCTAACGTGCCTAGCTCCTAACGGGGCACAACACTAAGCACTTACATTTTTTCCAAGCATTATAATTTTAAAGAAAATATCAAAAAAATTTGTGTCAGTTACGCTCCTCATAGAGCATGACATCCTTAAACTTAAAATTTTTCTAAGTGTTGGTTATGTTGCCTATAGAGCGTAACAACTGCAAAGTTTCAAATTTTCTCTAAGTGTTGGTTACACTACCTGCAAAGTGTAACAACTGCACAGCTTTAAAATTTTTCTAAGTGTTGAGAATAATAGTTTTAAAATTTTTTCTAAATTTTTGTTGAGCTCTCAAGAACACCCTAGCGTGATAGACATGACCCTCAATGGCCTTTCTCCAACTATTATGCTCAAACATCATTGCCAAGTTACCTTGGATAAACCTTGCTCCACACTACTCTACAGGATGCTCAAACCCTGGTCTGTGCTACGGTGCACTACGTTGGAACCCTTTGTTTCATGCTACAGTGTAGGGCACTCAAAAACCTTATTCTACATTGCACTCTGGGATGTGAAAAAAACCATGCTCCACACCATGACACAGAATTATCAAGCCCTTTGTTCCATGCTATGCTCGCAGTACACGTCCAAAACCCTTGTCTCATGCCATGGCACGATACACCAAGAAATCTTGTTATGCTAGGAAACCCTTGCATTGCAACATGCATGCTGAAAACCCTTGTCCTATGTTGTGGCGTGAGACATCAAAGACCCTCCACACACAAAATAAAGAAAAAGGAAAAAAAATAAAAAATGCAGCATGTGCACTCTCTTCCCTCACCATGACTTAGGGTGGCCACAGTAGTGGCAGTGGTCCTTGCCCATGGTAGGTAGTCCCAAAACCCAAAAATTTGAAATGTGCAAAAAAGTAGGAAAAGAAAAAGATCACAAGGATAGAGCGTAGCACTTACCTAGTTGACGGTGTCTCCCTATGATCCTCAATGCACATCCTAGGAAGGCACCTCAAGGCACACTCTCCTTCATCAATGTTGGTGAGGTCGAGGTGTTTGCATTCACTTCGGTGCATCATGTTTGTCTGCTACATCCTAGCTTCCTCCTTGTCATGCTCTAGCTTCCCTTTGTTACTGCTATGCTTTGCCTTGACCACGCTACGCTCAGATGACTGTTGGATCTAACGTTGAAAATGACAAGTTTACCATTGTAAAAATCCTATTTATGCCCTTTAGGGTTAGAGGACATGTCACCTTCTCGAGATGTTCCTTGTCCCACACATAATACGAGACGAGTGTAGCACCTAAAGTTAGAAAAATTTTGTAACTTTTCCAGCTTCCTATACTTAGAAATTTTTTTCATATTTTCTAATTGTCCAATAAACATCCAGCTTGATCCCACATTTTGAACATCTCAAGCCTTGCTTAAACCTATGTCTCATGCATTAACCATGATCTGCTCTGACCTTAAACTTGAAATTTTATGGTCAATCGAGACCACAAAAAATTCACTTTACATACTGCACAGTTAGTTAAAATTTCATAACATTATCTTCCTTATTTTATGCATTTTTCTTTCTTAAGATAGGTGCTTCTTGACAAATTTCTGGTTGTTTTGTAGGATCTCTTGAACAAGATGGAAAAAATGAATGCATGTGAGAGTCTCCATTCATCCTTAGTCTTGACCAGACCTTATGGTGATTTTATGAGATGCATAAACACCAAACTCTTGGACTTTGAGCCATTCGCTTATGACACAAATGTAGCATCCTTAGAGACATCGCTAGA
The DNA here is from genome assembly GCA_015680685.1 of Gnetum montanum. NCBI lineage: Eukaryota > Viridiplantae > Streptophyta > Gnetopsida > Gnetales > Gnetaceae > Gnetum > Gnetum montanum. The sequence continues at coordinate 24,970 of MNCI01037308.1, forward strand.
TTGGCTAGACCATCTAGTTAGAGCTCTAGACTTAGAGGCATGTGATGTAATTAAGGATCCCCTCATAGAAGTCCTTGTAATAACATGTAAAGGTGAGGAGAAAACATTAAAACTTAGTTTCTTATTAGAGCCTCAAATCCAACAAAGCATCTCTAAAGTCCTTAGCGATAACATCAAGGTGTTCCCATGGTCCTATGAGAACATGTTGGGCTTAGATCCTCGCATAATATAACACAAAATTATTCTTGATCCTTGTGTAAAACTAGTTAAACAAAAAGCTCGTAAAGTCAAGCTTGAGGTGGTGTTGGTTGTTCATGATGAGATTACTAAGCTTTACAAAGTTGGTTTCATCTAGGCAGTTGACTATGCTGACTTATTCTCAAACATTGTAGTTGTCTCTAAGAAAAATGGAAGTATATGCATTTGCATAGACTTTCGAGACCTAAACAAGATAACCATTAAAGATGATTTCTCATTACCTAGTATTGACCAACTCATTAATACCACAACTCTTCATGTCTTGTTGTCCTTTATGGATGGGTTCTCAGGGTATAACCAAATCTAAATTAACCTTGAGCACTAACTTAGCACTACTTTCATGACCCCTTGAGGTACATTTTGCTATACAATGATGCCTTTTGGACTAAAGAATGAAGGAGCAACCTACTAACATGTGATGACATATATCTTTAGTGATTATCTATTAGACTTGCTCAATGACTACATTGATGACATAGAAATTAAGTCCAAAGTAGCTCATGACCACACAAATGACTTGGACTATGTCCTCAAACATTTCCTTAGACATGACCTTAGGCTTAATCCCAAAAAGTATGTCTTTGGCATCAAAACTGGTTGCATGCTAGGCTAGGCTTTGTAGTATTAGAAGTAGGTATACATGTAGAGCTCGATAAGGTTAAGGCTATCACCAACTTAGTGCCACCAGCAAACCTTAAGGAGTTATGTGGGTTACAAGGAAAATTACAATTCATATGTAGGTTTATTGCAAGGTTAACTAACAAGTTGTAGCCAATGCAACATTTTCTCAAAAAGGGGATCCACTTTAAGTGGACAACTCAATGCTAAGAGGCATTTGATAACCTAAAAAAGGAGCTGGCCCAACTTCCAACAGTCTATCCTCCATAAGAAGATAATCCTTTCTACATTTACCTTGTAACCTTGGACACATCCATTGCTTCTCTACTTTTCCAAAAGCGATATGATGGCTCGGAGGTCCTTGTTTACTACTTAAGCCATGTGCTAGTAGCCCATGAAGTGAAATACAATGATGTGGAGAAGAATTGTCTTACCTTAGTCTTTGCACTCAAAAAGTGGAGACACTATCTTTTCCATAGTTAGGTTAATGTCATCTACAAAAGCAATGTACTTCAAGCCAACATATACAAAAGTAGTTGAATAGCACAATGGAAGGCAATAACCATGGATTTTGACCTATACTATGTAGCACAGGCATCCACAAAAGGTCAAGCAATAGCCACAAAACTCACAGCTTTACCTATAGACAATCAAGTAACAATAGATCTAGAATTCTTGGATGAGCATGTTAATAGTATATGTCAAGTATCCGCAAATGTTAAGGCTATTTTACACTTTGATGGTGCTTCAACCACACAAGGTGGTAGTGTCACTGTCGTTATCATGTTCCCCTCTAGGGAGATCTGATCCTTTGCATATCACTTCACATTTCCTTGTGCAAACAATGTGGCAAAGTATGAAGGTCTCCTTAGAGGTATCTTAGTAGCACAGGAGTTAGGAATCCAAGACATAGCAGTCTAAGGTGATTTGTAGGTGGTCATTGACCAAGTCACAGAGGTTTACTTTTGTAAGGCACAACATCTACAACCTTACTGTGATTTTCTAAAACACTTGCTCAAACAATTTGCAACCATAGATGTCCAACATATCCCTAGAAATAAAAATGCTATAGCTGATGCATTAGCTACTTTAGCCTTAAGCATAACACCAAACATGTTTTTTGCTTTGCTCGCTTCAATCATGGATTGCACTAAACCTATAACTCAAACAACAAGCATTGCATCCATAAGCATAGCTCACATCCAAGAGTGGTATGACAATATCAAGGCATACCTCCAACAAGGAGAGCCTTCTTGTAGGTGACAGCACCTTGTTGCACAAACCCTATGATGGAATACTATTAACTTGCATTAGTGGTAGTGAAGTGCAAAAGGTCATCAAGCAAGTCCATGAGGGACTATGTAGAGGCCATATAGCCCCAAGGAAATGGTAGCAAAAATTAGACATCTAGGCTATTACTGGCCTTACATGAATTGCAATTGCATCTCCAAGGTTAGAACATGTGACGTGTGTTAGTGGCATGAAAACTTAATGCACATGCCATCCACTAAACTACATACCACATAGATCATGTGGTTATGCCAACGTTGGGGGTTGGATATCATCAAGGATATAATGCCTAAGTCTTCTGCAGGACATAGCTTCATCATTACTACAACTAAATATTTCACAAAGTGGGTTGAAGCCATTCCCCTTAGGAGGACAACATCACAGAAGATTTGCAAATTCATACTAGATAACATAGTGACCCGATTTGGTCTTCCCATGACTATAGTCATAGACAATGGGCCATAATTTAGTAGTGCAAAAACAAAATCCTTCTACAAAAACTTTGGCATTAAACATTTCTTCTGATCACCATACTACCCATAGGCAAATGATCAAGTGGAGGCTACGAACAAGGTCATCGTCAACCTTTTGAAGAGAATGCTTAACAATAGCAAGCGACGATGGCACGAACAACTAGTCTATGCAGTATGGGCCTACCGTATGACATGCAAAATAGTGATAGGTAAGATGTCATATAGTCTTGTGTACAGATCTAAAGAAATGTTGCCTCTTGAATTGTAGGTCCCATCACTCTGTATGATCCTCTTGAGCTTCATTGATGAGGTTCAAAAAAACAAGTTGAGAACCATCGACCTCAAATTTATAGAGGATGAGTGCATGCAAACACTTGATCACATCGAGTGGTACCAAGAAAAGTAATGGTAAAAGCACCATCACAATTAACATCAATGCTCGATCAAGAAAGGAGACCTAGTTATGAAGGTCATCTGTGAGCCTGCGAACAAATTCTTAGCTAATTGGGAAGGGTCTTTCTTGGTCATAAAGGCATATGACAATGGAGCCTTCAAGCTTGCAGATTTAGATGGCAATGAGTTTGCCAATCTTGTAAACCACTTGTACCTAAAGCCATACTACACCTAGTACGAAGCTTCGTGCTAATGACAAAACCAAGGTAAGTGCACATCTACCATGATGTTAAACTGGCACAGATGTCTACCATAATGTTAAATTGGCACATCGCATCCTTGGGCTATGACACTAAACTAGCACCCATAGGATAGTTTGCTATGATCCTAAATTAGCCATCCACTATCGACTATGATGTTAAACTAGCGCATCACATTTTACCCAAACCTTAAACTTGGATCATGGTTTTCTAGGACCTTAAACTAGCACATCATATAGTCTACCAAAACCTAAAATTGGGTTCATAATTCAACATCCATAATTCAACAACCATGGCCCTATAGACAAGCAAGCAAGAATACTTCTAATCCTTCATTGCCTATCCACACCCCTTGGGCAAGATGGGATGGGGTGTTGCAGTTCTAGAATGAAGTTCACATTGTCAAGGAAAAATCCTTTAGGACATTTGTAGCATCACCATCCTCAGCATCTTGTTGATCTTCCGAAGCTACTGCCACCATCGCCAATCATCCTGGTCATAGCTCTCGCTATCAACAGCACTAGTCAAAGAACCAACGGTATTATAACATAGCCACAGCACTTCCATCCTCTGGTTCTCATCATTTCTTGAGCCTAGAAGAGCATCCAATAGTATGGTTCCTTGCCCTGTAGCTAATTTTCCTATCTCCTACCTTTGATGAGAACTCCTGAGCACTTGCATCACCATCACCTATAGCCACTTCGATGCTCACTTTTGGTGTGGCTACTGGAGCTTTCGTAGCCTGCCACTACCAACGCTTGCACTAGCCTTCCTACTTTGGATATTACATGTGCCTGTAACCGATGTAGCACTTGCAGCCCTTGCAATGCCCCTAGTAAACAAGACTTTGCCCTCATCTTACATGGTGGTTATTTCTCTTGTTTTCTCTGTGTTGCATTTGCAAGATGGAGCCTTGGTGGTGTTGTTCAAGGATGCATTTAATTGTAGTGGCAAGGTACTACATTGCTTCGATGTGTCTGCTTTGGCTTTCCTAGCTACTTAAGAGTGCACATCCCTACCATCCCCCTAGCCAACTAACCTCTACCTCTCGATCTTGCAATCTCCTACACTCCTTACAAGCTTCCCTGATGCATATAGAACCTTTCTTGTTGTTAACCGTTGAGCCCATGATGGTCGTAACACAACTCACCCAATGGGAAGCCTTTATGGGTTAGTCAAAGCCCCAAATGAATGTAACGCAACTCATCTCAAGGAGGAAATACCTATTCTATAGGTGCGATGCAGTTGCCTCTAAGAAAATGTTGATTAGTGCAGAGTTCACCTAGCAACACAAAAGAAAGAAAAAGTAAAAATGAAAAGAGAAAACACAAAAAAAAAAGAAAAAAAAATCAAAAAAAAAAGAAAATAAAGAAAAAAAACAAAAGAAAAAGATGGGACAAGCCAAGTTCCCAAAGCAAAGAGCATAGTTGTCGTTTCGTAACTAGTTTGGCCTCGGATCGACCATCTCACAAGCACTTTGATGAGAGGTCAAAATCCTAAGGCTAGGCCACCTTTGCATGCTAACTCCCACATAAGCACTCTGATGAGGGATCATTCTTTGGTGACAAGCCATCAAAATGTTACATTCTAATAGTTACACATACAAGTGAACATTCTCTTTGTCCTTTGTCCCTTGATCCATCTCCTTAACCTATTCCCTACCATACTTCATTCTCTTAGCACTCTCAAACATAGTGAAGCATTATCTAATCGAGCACTAATGAGGGGTGTTGGTGTCATGTTCATTATGGTGTTTCATAGTTTTTGTCAACGTCTCTCGGTTCAGTCCTCCAGATGTCAACAAAGAGGGGCTAATGAAACACCATCAATCTCAGGCTTTTGTAATTCAATGGAAAATTTGTCTATGTCAAAAAATTGGATAAAATTTTTCTAAGTCTAGTGCTACGCTCTACAATGTAGATAGCATAGCACCACTGAGTCCTATTTTTTGCAAAATAAGTGTCCTACTATGCTCCTTGGCATAGCCAGCATAGCACATAGTTCCATGGCTAGTCTACACAAATGTCAAGCTAGAAGTGGTCAAGGGTTGCTCAGGATGGACCAAATAGTTTTGCAAATTTTCTATCTTCTAGACTTTCAACCTCACTACACTCCCCAGTGTACCCAGCTTGACACATGTCCTAGTTGCCAGTTCACCCAGGTACCAGGTGAGAGTCTATCAAAAGTGCTTAGGATGGATGAAATAGTTTGGAAAGTTTTCTATCTTTTGAGCTACTACGCTTAGCTACACTACATAGTGTAGCAATCTTAACATAGGTTTTAGGGCCCAATTTTGCCTAAGTATTGGACAAGGATCTATCAAGCTAGCTTGACATGCAAGATGCATTTGGTAATTTTCTGACTTCCAAGGCTATCTATCCTACTACACCCCATAGCGTGACCAGTGTGTCATGAAGAAACATTGTAGATTTCATGAAAATCTATCAAAGTATCCCTCCTACACTATGCTACGCTATGCAATGTAGCCAATGTGACCAATGTGACAAGTCAAAATTTGTAAAATTTTACTAAGTGTTCTTGCTACCCTATGCAGCGTAGCTAGCTTAACACCAAGAAAATGCCTTCAATAAGCTTGAAAAGCCTCTAGAACTCAGCATCAACCTTCATCTCAGCTTCGACATCCCTCCGGTAGCTAAGATCAGTAGTTTACATTTCTTTTACACCCCTCATTGATCCCCGAAATTGTCCCTATGCTTGACCCTGCTCGGAAGAGGAGGAAGATGTAGTCCCAGAGCATAGTCTTCAAGTTGCATTTATTTGAAATTATTTGTAGGTACATGGTAGGCTCTCAGACTCTAGCACATGCAGTCTAGGTAGTGTGGTCATAGTTCAGTAGTCTCTGGGTAACCATTGCTATCCTTCAGAGCGTGACACTTTGCTACAAAGAGCGTAACATGTCAATGTGACCTGTCTACGCTTGTGCCACATGGCACCCATGCCATGTGGCATCCAATCCACATTTCACACTAAACCTAGCCCTATAAATACTGCGATGTTTAGCACTTTAGGGGTTGGCAAATCAAAAGAGCATTAAGCATTTGCACATTCTGAGTTCCTTTGTCACTCCCACACTTGAGCAGCTGAGCTTGACACCTTGGCAAGTACTGGGACACAATCTTTCATTGCACTCATAGAGTGTGATGACAGCCAACCCAGTAGGTTCAACCTTTCTTACAACTGCTAGAACCATATCCCAAACATCCTAGAGACTATGACTGCACCGCTATGCTACCACTGTGCCTATCTGACACCACGTGTCATTTTCACCTCCTACTCAAACAAAAGTTATGCTCCCCAATTTTGGGGCGATGCATTTCTCTACTCTTAAAATTTTGTTTCACTTCCTTTCTAAGAATTTATTTCCAATTTTTAGTATAACTCTTGCATTTCTCTACTATCAATACGCATTTGGACATTTACATTACTATTTTTGGGCTAAGACTCTACGCTACACTCTTGCTTGTTGTACCGGCTCCCACACATAATGCTCCATAAACTCCTCTTACAAATGGTTATTTTTACACCATGTAAGTCCCTGTCTAATTGACCATACCATTCAGGGAACCTCATTTCCATTTCACTAGCCTAGCCCTCATGTGGAATTAGGGTTAGGTTGTATGCCTGTGGACCTCTTGATGTTCCAGCCACCAATGTTTTCGGACATCACACCACTCCTTGGAGTTGAAATTAATTAGCAAATGAAGTACAATGCTTGAGCTAGTTAATGATAAATATCAAATGTATTCTAGAGTATCCAATTTAAGAAAGCAAATCCAAGGTTGATAACAAGGAATACATGAACCCTTGGACATAACCATGGATAGGTATTATTCTCTTTTGCATAGACATCTTGGCCATGGTTATTCTCAATAGGAGCATATTTGCCATATCATAGATGGGCTTTGATTAGAAGCAAGGAGAACTCTTGGGGCCTACACTCAAGGGAGACTATCAAAACTAAGAGGCCATTAGATTTAAAGGATGATTGAGTAGGTTGCAAAAGAAGAAGCTAAGTTGAGAAAATGGAAAAGTGTTGAAGTGTATAACTAGGATCCTTCCATCAAAAAAGGGAGGTTTGATTCTATGATAGTGAAGGGGAGGCACCACTTGATGAAGTGGTGTAGCAAAAAACCTTGCTAATTCAAAAATCTATGTTTGAAATTTTAGCTAAGGTTGATAAAATGTGGGAATATTTGGATGAAAATTTTTAAATTGCTTTAAAAATTGCAAATGAATTCAAAGAACAAGGTAGTAATTGAGATCGTAGGAGAAGAAAGGGGATTGAGAATGTGGTTGATGATCACTTGTCTTGGTTATGATGGAATAACAAAGAGGATGAGAGTCCACTCTCTGATTAATTTCCTGATAAATTCCTCTTTGCCAGTGTAATAAATAAACAATTACCCACTAAACCAAAATGGTACAATGGAAGCCTCACTTATCTTCTCACTCAGGAGATGCCACAAGAGTTAGACTACCAGAAGAAATAGCAATATCTTCATTAGACCAAATGCTTTATGGAAATCAATGAACATATTTACAAGGTGTGTGCTAATGGACTAGTTTGTTGGTGTGTTTCTAATGCTTACCAACTATGCATTATCCAAGATTCTCATGAGCATCCTTATGGGGGCCACTATGTAGGGAGATGCATGACCATTAAAATCCTAATAGCAGGGTACTACTCGCCAATAATCTTTAGGTTTTCCCACCAATTCATATGCTCTTATGAACATTGTCAATGAGATGGTGGGATGACCACTCGAATAGAAAGACATTGGTAGTGGATCCAACCACTAGAACCCTTCAACATTTAGGGCATAGACTTCATGGATCCCATCAAACTCATGTCAAATGGAAAGCCATACATAATAGTTACTCATTGACTATTGTACAAAATGGGCAGAAGCGATAGCCATCACCAACTGTACATCTTCCAATGCTACATAGTTTGTATAAAAAAATTTTGTAAAAAATTTTGGAGTGCCATGTGCACTGATTTTTGATAATGGTACTCATTTTACAAGTGCTAGCTTTCGCAAGCTCATGCAACACTTGGGGGTTGAACATAAATTAACAACATCCTATCACCCCCAAGCCAACAGTCAAGTAGAGGATACCAATAGGGAGATCATGAAAATCTTAATAAGAATAATTAGCAAATATAGGAGAGCATGGAGCAAAAATGTTAATGATGCACTCTAGGCATATTGCTCAACATGGAAACTCCCTATTGGCTACTCTCTTTATGAGTTGGTGTATGGAAAATTACTAACTCTACCAATTCAATTCAAGCTCCATACACTTTTAACATCTTGTGAGCTTGAACTTGACCTAAGCCTAGCACAAAAAGAGATATTGATCAACCTTAACATGCTAAATGAAAATTTATTAGTGGCCTTGTTCTTAAATGAAGTGCACAAAGCGTTCAGTAGACAACAACATGACCTTAGGATAAGGAAAGCGAAATTTCAACCTAGAGACAAGGTTCTCTATTGGAACTGCACATATGTACCTCAATGAACTAAGTTCTAGGCATTGTGATAAGGGCCTTACATCATTTATGAAACCTTTCCTTCTGGGACTATGTTAATTTACAAACTTGAAAGCCAAAACAAGAAATAGCTAGTCAACATGCAATAACTAAAATATTTTCATAAGTCTAAGCAAGCTAGTGAAATTAATGCCTCATCAGATGGAAAACCACACTCAATCTTTCAAATCTCCTCCTTTTAGCTTAGTTGTGGGGGAGATGTCCATCCATGCTAACTATATAACTAGCTCTTCAATTTTTCTATCTTTTCATTTTACAGTTTTTTTTTTCACTTTGTTCTTTTTACCATTTTTATTTTACACTTTGTTATTCTTCTAAATATTTGTTTTACAACATTGTTCATGTGTTTTATTTTTCTTGAATATTTTACAATTTATTTTATATTTTTCCTTATTTTGGTGTGAATTTTCTTACCTTCTAATTAAAGTTCTTTATTGCTAATAGGACATAATGGTGCTATAGTTGTTTACTAATGTTGGTTTGTACCTAATGTTTTTGATTGCTAATACCTAGTTTCTTATTTTGAATTTTGATGATTGATAACTAAGACATGTTTCTTTTTCATGAAGTAGGCAATGAGTCCATGTCATCCACCCATCCACCTACTTTATGATTTTCCTATTTTTGGAAGTATGAGATCCCATTTTCATTAATAAAAACTTAATGAACTAGTGACCTTGGTAGTTTCTAAACTTGGGTAAGATTCAAAGGTTTGAAAACAGTGTGATTTCAAGGGGATTCAATACTCTTTGTGCCTCTCTACTTGCTTGAGTTCATGTGTGTTTACATGGATTTCTTACTGTTCCATGTCGACCAATAATAGGAAGTTGGAAAAGTCTTTGCATAGTGTGGTTCCCATCCAAATACTCATAAAAACATAAACTATCCAAAAAAAAAAAAACAAACATGTTGGGAATTCAAAGAACACCCCTTAGATACAATAAATAGGCTATAATCATAGGTTATGGGAGTAGAAAGACATGTTACCGATGCTTGAAGGTCCCCTCTAACTAAGGTCATTTTTCACTTCTTTCCTCTCTTTTCATCTCTAATAAGGAATGGTGGTTATTTGTGGGAGCATTCTTGTGTCTCGAGGGGGTGGACCAGTCCTGGAGTGATGATGTGAAGTCACTACAAGTGGGTGGTTTTGATCTGGACTAAGGTTGGATTTTTATCAGGCCTTTTAACCATAAACTCCATAGGGGACTTCATGTGACTATGATTCGAACATCCATTCCACTCCCTATCTCATCCATTAATGCTTTCCATAACTTACCTCATTGCCAATTTTCATGTTTTTGTTTAATGTCTTAGTTTAATGTGTTGAGATTCTTAGGTAGATTCTTTGGATTTTTTCCTTAACTTTTTGTAAGCATTAATCAACTATGGGATCCACGGACTCCTTGGTTGAGGTTATGAAAGGGAAAAAAGGGCAGAACCCTACTATGGGGAGGACCCGCTTGCATAGCTCTTGGTTAGGCTAGTTAAGTTCCTTATCCTTAGGCATTTGTCAATCAAATATTTTGCATTTGCCATTGGTTGCATCCAATTTTGTGCTCCTTAAGGCATTTATCCAATCATTCTCCATATTTTGTGAAATCTCAAGCCCTCTTCATGTATCTCATTGTGTTATTGGCTTTTTTGGCTTTCATTTAATTCTAATTTTGTTCAAAAGCTCATATTTTTCTAATTTTAACTTGGTTAATAGTGATCAATAGCCATGTTGACTAGGCCTAGTTGACATAGCTGACCATGTCAACTAGGCCCTTTTGATGAGGCCTAGTTGACACATGGAAAAAATTCTACATCTAACACCTATCACTTAGGAATTTTTTTCCATTTGCTTCAAATGTAAGTGGAGTTTTTACAATTTTTTAGAGCCTAAAACCTTCTAGAGCCTGTAACTTTCAAACCATTTTTCTAATTCACTCCCTTATTCAGTCCTATAGCTTCTAGAGGTATCCTTTACATCATGGAGGTTATAAACCTTAGGTTTTTGACAAAAAAAATTTCAAAATTTTTTCAACTCCCTCAGGGGTTTAATGAATAAAATAATATTGAATCATCAACCTATGATCACAACTTAGCCAAGTGTAACTAACCCAAGGGATAAGGTATTCTAAATGTTTCAAAGTTACACATTGAGTGCCAATCCTTGGTCATGTTGTGATTACAAATGGCACATAGATCGAAACATCCATAGCAAGATGACCTAAAGATGGAAAGGAGCAGCAAGAACAAGCCCAAGAATGGACATTAGAAACTCATGTGATAAGATCTCTTTGAGAGGAGCTTGAAGTGGAATCTATCCAACAAATTCCTGAGGAAGTGGCTGTGACTAAACAATCTCATTGGGCTGAGGCACTAGGACTAGTGCTAGGACTAGAAGTCACATTAATTCAAGCCTATCTTGATCAGATTAAGCCTCATGACATCCAATTTTTAGTTCTCTAAGAAATAAAATTTGGATAATTCTTAGAGCATGCTCCATCAGAAGTCAAGACACAGTTGCAAAACTCTCCCATGTGGCCAATCATCACATCCAGTGGGGAATGGCACATAGGAGAGATATATCACTTCTGGAATAGTAGGTGGGAAAAATCCATTGTTAAGATCAAGGAAATTCAAGTGTTCTACTTAGTGGAAGCGATTACCCAAGTCCTTGGATTTCCTGATATTAGAACAAATTTGGTAGAGATATTTACACAAGTAAACCGAGAGGCAAAGAAGGAGTGGAACCAATGATGTTTTGGAGTGGATTGCAAGGATTATGGTGCACTCACCCTAGTGGAGCACATATATTTCAAGATAGCGGCCTATCACCTCAATTCAATGATGAGGCCCAGTAAGGTGACTACCTTCTTTGCCCATGTGTGTGCTACTCTTAGTGGAAAATTCCCTATGAACCTTCAACAATTAACTTATCTAAAGATAGAGAAGTGATTTAAGAAGAATGAACATGGAAGAAAGGCCCTACCCTTTTCTTTCCTCATTAGAAAACTATGCAAAATGGTAGGAATAGTTCACTACACCAATGATACACTTCGACATACTCCTTCTGCCTCTTGAGTAGAAATGATGAAGGAAAAGACCCCTACCATAACCAAAAAAGAGGAGAAGTAATCACCACCTCCACAACCCACTCATGAAACCATGTTGGATTTCCACACTACCTTTGAATGAATGCACAAGATTTGAGAGCAGCTCTTGCTTGAGAAAAAGCAATGAGCAAGAATGAGTGATGGTAAATCATTTTTGTATTACTTAGTGATGAGCCACCTCAATAAAGTGGCTCATACAATCTGCCAAATGCAGGGAGGTGGGCCAATCATTTTAGCCCAAAAAATGTAGCTACTTGTTAGATCAAATCCCAGTACTTGAGAGGTAACGGTCTCTCTCTCACAATAGTAGGAATTCCAAAAATCTCTAGGAATGTCACTACTTTCTTGATGCATTTGGAGGTGGGTGAGGGGATAACTATCTTAGTGATGCAACACCATGAGTAGGAGATAGTATTAGAGATGGTTGCTGATAGAATTTTTGAGGCATCGAACACACCTACAACATCTATACCAAACATTTTTGCACTCAGGGATGTGCAAAGGTCAACAAAAATAGTTAGTGGTAAATTAAGCACAACCTAACACAAGGAGCTGCTAAACCAACTAGTGGAAACCAGGAAATTGTTTCTAAATGTCTTTGACCTTCTGGATACAATCATCACAACCCAGTTAGAACTATTGGAAGTAAAGGGAAAATGCATTATCATGTAGGGGCAACTTAAAACAACCTAGGCTCAAAACCAATGCATGGTTACAAAGGTTGTTGAATTAAGAGCCTGGCTTGTTGATCCTGTGCTTCTCATCTCTACACTGAACTATGATGAAGCTTTTCAAAAACTTCAAGAAAAGCTCAAGAAAGCTAAGGACATGAAGTAGATGAAATTTTTTGATCAGTCCTTGGCTAATGTCACAATGCACAATATCCAAAAGGCCTTGGATTAGACTCACTAGCAGAAATGTCAACTTAATCACAAAAAATCACCACTTGTGGAATGTTGATGTGTAGAAGTAGCAAATGCAATATTTCATCCATCAATAGTAGGAGCAACTAGTTAGAGTAAATACTAAACTAAGGAGATTGACAACCAAAAATAAAAATCTCTCCATGGAGGAAGTCTCCTTCGCCAAAAAATTTGCAATAGAGGTAGCTACCTGGAAAAATGAGTTTTTCAAATTTGAGAGAGTCAAAACTCACTACAAAGATTAGGTTGATCTACAAAAAGAAATCAATGAAAAACATATTCAAATGATGAAGGAAAAAGTTAATGAGATCCTCCAACATCTCAAGGAAGGAGGTGATGTTTGGCAGCCTATCTTTGATGGGCTTAATGACTACAATAAGGCAAACATTCACATGAAGGAGCTATAGATCAAGGAGATGATGAAGTACATGAAGCTTACCAATGTCTGTTATGCAAATTTGATGATGTTGATTGTGGGATGGTCATTGTCTAAATTGGAGAAACAAGTGCCTAGTTCATACTTGTTGTATCAAGTCAAGTTCAAGCATCACAAAGATATCAAGTAGAAGCTTGAGGTGGCAAATGCAGAACATGATTTTCTTAGGCAGTGCTTCATTGATCAACAGTTGATAGATCAGAACCTAACCTAGAGAATGAGTGACTACTAGGAGTTGCAAAATGTAGTAAAGGCATTTGATGTTGAATTCAAAATTTTTTCTACCCTATTTGTCAATGTGAAGAAGTTATTTCCAGCAATGCCCTATCCTTGGGATGTTCCCACATTGGCCCACATTTGTGATGTGGTGTGGACTGCTATAGGTCAATCACAACCATCTCAACTACCATGTGCACCTGAAGTAGAAGAAGCTCCTTTAAAGGCTCAAAAGCCTCCACCTCCTAGGACTGTTTAAACTTCTTCCTTGTCCTCACACCATCAAAGGAATTGAGTTTGTTATTTTTTTCTTGAACACAAAAATTTTGAAATGATATTAATTCTATACACTCAAGAACTTAGTGTTTGTTCATGTATGTTGTGTTTATTTATGTCAGTAGTTAGTCAATAATTCCATATCTTCCCAAAAATTTTGTAAGAAGCTTTGTCCTCCTTTTGTTTACTTGAGGATTAGTTTTCATTTAGGTGTGCAGGTATGATGAGTCATGTTTTCTAGGTTACGTTGATGAGGCCTTGTCGACGTGACTCCATCAATGCAACCATGTCAATGTGGGATTTGATGCATTGACATGGCCTCATTAATGCAATGTCTATTTTTCCCTATAAATACACGCTCACCCACCGTGTTAACATCTTTTATCATAATTCTAGTGGATCTCTTGCAATTTTGTTGCTTGAAAGTTAGAATATTTTTCTAAGTGTTAGCAGTAGAAGTCAAAGAATGTATGGATCTTTATTTAAGCACTATTGTACCTGAGTATAGCAGTGTGTGTGGTAATAAAGATGAGCTTTTTGATAAACCTTGTAGCACTTTGAAATAGATTAATTGTTTATTTATGCATTTAATGTTTTATGCAATTTCCTTTAATGCTTTAAGTAATTAAGTAATCAATTAAGCTAAATTAAATAGTGATTAATTAAGCACATAAGTACGACCAATTCAACCATATGCTTGATGCTTGGTAATCCTAGTAATGATTAACATTTGATAACCCAGTAGCGTTAAATGTGTTCAGCATGTGTACGGCAACTGGGAATGGATGCTTATGTTAGGATTATTTAGGTGTAACTAGTTAGATTAAATTAGAAATTTAATTATTTTATTTTATTCATTATTTTTTATTCTTTATCCTTAGGTCACTTAAACATAAAACATAAATAATAATAAAAATCATATGCCTCAGCTGCACTTAACCATACCTTTGCATTTCACAAGTGTAATTGGGAAGACATTTAGCTTAGCTAGTAACACATAACATCATGATTCTACTCCTTGCTTAGACTAAACCATATCAATAAGGACTTACTATTAGCCCAAGTGAGAAGACAACGATACATGATTATCGACTAAATTTCTAAACAATAATGTTAGTCTTATTCTTAGATTACACCATGGTATACCATGACACCCATAGATTGTATGGTGGAGAATTAGGCATCCTAGCCACTCATCATTTAACATTGTTGCCAAGGATGGTGCTAGTAGTTCAAGAAGTTATATAATCCATAATCATTATATAAGATTTTAAAGATTTACCTTTTTGAGAATATTAAGCATAAATAAGATAAACAAATTACTAATTCATCATGTCTACTTCTCAGAGGGATGACTCTCTACATCTTATAGACATCACTATCAGAGACAATGATAAAAATAATCATAATAATAATGATGATGAGAAACCATACTAAGTAAAGGTCACTTACATCCAAATTCCTACTATCTGGAATTTGCCTGTCTTTTTCTAGGATGAAAAAATGTAGTGGAAATACTTGTAAGGGAACATCATGTTGTCATTTAATAGAGCATTTGTAACACAACTTAAAGAAACATAAATGAAAAACATATTAGAAGCTATTCCAAAGAAGTACTGGATGTGCAATTACATGTTCAAACCTTACAAGCTTACTGATGCTTAACATAGACAAGACCATGTGATGGAGGTCCACCATAAATTATAGAAGGGCAAATATGTCATTCCACTAACATAATAGTTAGAAAAAATGACTATTGATAAGAAATATCTCATTACTAACATCTCCATATTTTTAATGTTAATGAATTATACAATTCATGGATACACGATAACTTGACAAGTAACCAATGAAGAGGTGGAATGTAATCTCATACACAGAGAGCATTCATGAGTAGGTCCTCTAGTAGACAAAGAAAGATAACTAGAGGGACCATAGAAGAAGAGCAAGTTAACATGGCTCTTCTAGTTCTTCATTTTCTTCACCATGAAGCTATAATGAAAATGAACATANGAGTTCTTCATTTTCTTCACCATGAAGCTATAATGAAAATGAACATAAACCAAGAGAAAGATTTGTAGATAGGGATCATGATAGGTAATTTGATAGGGGTGATAGAGAAATCCAAGATAGACAACTTGGAAAAGATAGAGATAAAGATAGAGAGAAAGACAAAGATCCAATACATGTAAGAAGGCATTGAAGAGACATAGCAGGAATCAAGATCATGATGAAAACTATGATGAACTAGAAGATCATGAGGTAACTTTGCTAATAACTAGGATTATGATCAACATCAAGGAGGCTACTAGAATTTCCATTAGGCATCAAAAGGAAAGCTGCATCAAGTGGTTAGACATGAACAATATTCTTAGGTTTGAGGGTGGCTATAATGTTGATATACAAAATCATTTGCAGGCCTTCCATGATGCCTATTCCTTGCAAAAAATTAAGAATAAATTGAAAAAGCTAAATTTTTTTTAAAAGGATACTCATTATGAAAGCAAAATACTAGTACTAACTTTTGGAACAAGAATCCATCCATCGATAGAGTACAATGCTAAAGCTCTTCAATAATAAGTACCAAACTTAAAGATATTTAACTTGAGAAGGTAGATTCACAAATGGAAGCAAGAAGCTTATTTATCTCTTGATGTGTCCCTAACCAAGTACTACTCATTATTACAAATATGGCTAGGCTATGGATTTTCTTAAAAAACGTAGCTAAGGCACATCATAGATGCACTAAAAAACAAAACATATGAAATCCCTGGGATCTATTCTCAAGGAAAACATTTAGAACTAAGTGTCCATTGGATCTAGAGACTCATTCATCAAATGGAAAAGAAAGAAAGAGAGATAAAAAAGAGAGAAATTTTAGAGGAGTAAAACAAGGAACTATTAGAAGAATTGATTCAAAGGATAATCTTATTAACATAAAAATATATTTCAAATATTGCAATGAAGATTGAAAAAATATGGAACTTTGCAAATGAGAAATTCATAGCCACTTTGAAGATATTAGAAGAAAGAACAAAATAGGCTTGAGCAAAGGAATAATATAAGAAGAAGAAGAAGAAATTAGAAAAGGATATATAAAAAAGGGACCACCACTTGAATTGATGAAAAGGTCCTTGTTTCTCACATCATAAGACTTGCGTTGGAGCCTAGGTACAACCATTCAAAAGAGGTTAGGCTTTTACTCATCTACTACTCCTTCCAAGATCTCACTTTGGCGAGATGAGAATTGAGCCTCTAAGTGATGATCCTTTAGAAAAGAACATATACATGCAAAAGAAAAATCAACTATAGTTGAAAAGGTTTCTAATTTTGAGGTAGAAGATGATGATAGGTACAAAACTTACTAGTATAAACATCCAAAGGAATGTTCACCTATCATGACATAATTATAAGGGTGGGGAGCATATGCATTGAAACCCAAGTTTGTCAAGAAGAAGATGCTAAGGAGATTGCCTTATCATCAAGGTAATTATAGATATTTGTATAAAATAATATTATTATTATTTGAGTGGGGCTTATTTTCAATCTTTGAAGAAATATTACCAGTAGTGGCAAAATCCATGGTCATTGGGGATGCCACCTTCTACACAATAGTATTTGTACTACCAACCTGCTTCCTATGACTATTATGTCCAACATTTTATTTTCCTTGTGTTTTTTTTGTTTATTCATCCTCACACCATTGTTGTCCTCTAGGATTTAATAACCTACTATTGACCTTTTGGTATGTTAAAACTTTAAGAAAAATGGAGAACATGAAATGTTTATTGTGGGTAATGTGTTTGTAGGATATGAACAAGAACTCCACAACAAGACCTCAGAATTGAGGGAAACAAGATCTACAACTAGATGACAAAATCAAGACTTTATGAACCAAGATGAGAGCATGGACAAGCATGGATAAAAATGAAGGCTACAAATTAAAGGAAGATACTTCAAGGACTAGCAAGAAGGTATATTGACAAGAGAAAGCCTCATAAGATAGAGCCCAAAAGATAAGGAGATGTCTCCTAGAAATAGTAAACATCTCTATCTCAGAGTTGACATCTCTCTAGAGATGTTCCATAGAAGAAGTTCCATTTTCCAGTGAGACGTCTCTCTTGAACTAAGGACAATCTCATGTAGACATTCCAACTTCAAAGGTGACATCTACACTAGCCATTTAGTAGCCATTGCACAAATTTCAATGAATTTTAAGAAAATTCAATGCTTTAAGAAGATATCAAAATCTTGGAAATTGTGTAAGCACTACTCACATCAGATGAATCATTGTCTTATTATGCTATTATATTCGTATTCTTTATTGTAATATCATTTGCTTGGTTGTATGTTGTATTGAACTTCAACAACAAGGACTTGTAAATTTAGTTACATTCTTTCATTATGTATTTTTCTTTTTCTTGTAGCCCTGTGGGGTTGGTGTGCTTGTTTGAGCCTTGTGGAGTTGAGTAGTTTTTCAGCATCAAAACACTTCAGAGTGGAGCTCAAATTTGTAAAGGTTTTGGGATCCTTGAAACCACATTTAAAGCTTGTTAGGACCTTGTGGGATTGAGTGATTTCATAGCAACAAAACACTCTAAAGCAAAGCTGAGAGCCTATATAGGATGTGGTGCCCTTCAAACCATATTTTGAGCTTGTTAGGATCTTGCAGGGTTGAGAGATTTCATAGTGACAAAACTCTCAATAGCAAAACTCAAATCTTCTAAAGGTTGTGATGTCTTCTAAATCACATTTTGGAAGAAACAAAGTCTAGAAGTGTGCAAGGAATCTACCCTTCGAGTGTGGACTACCCAGTTGAGGAACCACCTAAATTTTTATTTTTAACTTGGTGGCTATAGCTTGTTTTAATTGGGGAACTTTTCAACCTCCTTTATAAGTTCTTGATCCTTAAGTGGTATTGAAGCCTAGTACTCCTAGTTTTGAGTGTAAAAAACTAGGAGTGAATGATGGAATAAGGATCATATATCAAGTCATCAATGTTTAATGGGAACACCTTTATGTGCTGGGAGACTCAAATGCAAGAGTTCTTTAAATATGTAAGATTCTTAGTTTGGGCATTCATCTTGGATGGACACACTCAACTCATCAATAACATTTTGGGTAGAAAAAAGTAAGATTAGATGTAAGAAATCTAAACTTTCAAAATTTGATACATTTTCTATGGAATTCTAGATATGTGGTAGAAGAGGACATATGGCCTTTGAGTGCCCTAATGCTTACAAGTTAAAAGGGAAAGAATATAGTGAGGAAAGAAGAAGAAGTAATATCTACACTAGTTGGGATGATGGAGACCTAATAGAGAAAGAGGTAGATGACACTTCAAAAGATTCACAACTCATCTACATGCCTCTCATAGATGATGATGCTAGCATATTTGATGATGAGGATCAAATAATGGAGATTGATGAAGAAAGGTATGACCTTTCGTGCAATGAAATTTTATATTTTTAAAATATTTCCATGAAATTAAAGAAGAAATTAAAAATAAGGACTGATGAGTCATCATTCATTAGACTACGTTGACATGATCCCATCGATGCATACCCATCAACGTGTACTCATCAATGCATGATTTGATGCATTGATGCATACATGGCAATAGAGTGTTTGGTCTTGCCTATATAAGTGTTTGCATCTACTTCATTTAAGGAATTTGTTAATTATTAGTGTAACAAATCTCTTTTAGTTTATTCTTTTTAGAGTTAAAATATTTTTTAAGTACTCACAATAGGAGTTGAGAAGTGTATGGATCTTTATTCGACCACTGATGTTCCTGGATACTTCGGTATGAATAATAATAAAGATGAGCTTCTTGATAAACCTTGCATCACTTGGAATTAGCATAATATTTACTTTAATGCAATTTACTGTTATGCAATTTACTTTCATGCATTTAATTAAGTAATTAAATATGTATAATTAATGCAAATAACTACAACCATCTCAAGCATACGTAATGCTTACTAATCCCAGCAATGCTTACGGTTGATAACCCAGTAGTGTTGCAATGTGTTTAGGATGTGTATGGAAAATGGAAATAGATGCTTATGTTAGGATTAGTCTAAGGCATTAATTAGTTACTAGATTAACTAGCATTTAATTACTTTATTTTCAAACTAAGGAAAAATAGATAAAAATATAAAAATTATACAAATCATTTACCTTAGTTACACTTAACCATACCATTGTATTTCACAAGTGGAACTAGGAAGAAAATGATCACATCTTTAAGATTCACTACCTAGATGAGGTGTACTTAAAGGACTAAAGTCTATAGAATTCAACTAGATTGCTTAGTGAATGCTAGTGATTCGTATGGTTTGGCATAGGGACTACTCGCCGCTCATCATTGGCACCATTGCCGAGGACTTTAGTTAGCTACTACATGTGCTACCTAGCAAGTTAGTGAAATTATTCAATAAAATTGTAGCAAACCTTAAAGTTGAAATCATTGAAAAAAATAATAATGAAAAAAGCACATTTTTTTTTCAAATAATTAACATGGCTTCTTCTCATAGGAAATATTCTTTGCCCTTGTTTGAAAACAACTTCAATCAAAGGCAAGAAGGCTCGAAACCACCTATGCCCTAACAATGCAAAGTTGTCTATACTCATCCAAATGAGCATATTCCAGACTTCACCTTCATCCTACATTAGGTTGCACAAATGTGGTGAAGGGACATGAAAAGCAACATCATGTTGCCTTTTGATCGATCAATCTCTATGATGCTACTTCACAATCTCATGAGATTGGGCATCACAGCGCTCAATGCTGAGTATGTCGTGCAAGATAATGACTACTAAGAAAGATTAGCAGATGGAAGCTCACTATGAGGTATCAAAAGACATGTGGTTCACAAACCCCTTGTTCTTGTTGGGCCAAAAGAAAGGGGAGGATCCCTTCTCAAGGAGTTCTCAATACACTGACTCTCCTCCCCTTCCCTTTGACTAAGGGACCCTTAACTAGCATTTACAATCAATTATAAACAACCCTAGTTTTGGGAAGAATGGTTCCCATGACCATGGGGTCTTAAAGGAAGGAAGTTAATGGAGGAATAATGATAAGAACCATGATAATGACAAACATGATGATCAAGGTAGGAATTAAAGAAGAGGAAGTAGTAGGAACTATGCTAGTACTAGCTCTCCTCCCTCTTCACCTTCATCTTCCTCATCATCTTCCTCCTCTAACTCCAATTGAAGTCACAGAGGAAGAGACCGTGATGAAGGTGATCAATGGGAAAAATATGATCGCAAATCCCACTAGAGAAATAGAGACTAGGGGTATTGAAAATCAAGGAAAGGCCATCATAGAGAAAGAAGGGATAGCAAAGGACATCATAGACATCATAGCCATCATAGGGTCCATGACTATGATGAGCCTCTTCTTGCCACCAGAAACATGCTAAACATTGTGGAGGCTATAAGAATTTCAACAAGGCACATGAAGAATAGTCAAATCAAATGGTTGGACATGAACAATATTCTTAAGTTTGAAGGGGAATACAATTCTGATCCACAAAATCATCTCCAAGTCTTTCATAATGCATGTGCCTTACAGAATGTGGAAAATGAATGACAGGAATTAAAGTCGTTTCCTAGGACATTCATCAAGGAGGCTAAAATTTGGTATTGATCCTTAGAACCAAAATCAATCTAATGATCAAGTATGATGCTTGAACTCTTCAATGACAAGTATCAGACATACTCCCAAGTGTCTAACTTAAGACAATAGATCTAAGGTTGGAAGCAAGGCACATATGAATCCTTGGATGCGGCCATTGGTAGGTAGTACTCTTTGTTACATCAATGCCCAACCCATGGCTATTGTCAAAGCGATTAGCCATGCCATATCATACATAGGCTCTAAACAGAAATTTTGATAACTCTTGGGGTCTATGCCCAAGGGAGGCTTTCAGAGCTAAAGGTCCATCAAATTCAAAGGCTAATTGAGCAAGTGGCTAAAGAAGAATGTGATCTAAGGAAAAGGGAAAGTGCATAGGAGTACAACCAAGACCCTTCCATTCATAAAAGGGAGGTCTAGTTTTGTGACAATGAGGAGGGGGAATCACTTGATGAAGTGGTTCAGCAAAAAATATTACTAATACAAAAATCTATTTCTGAAAAGAAAAGAAATCAGATTTGTGTGGTATTTCAAACATTTAAGAAAAATAAATTGACATGAAGAAATACTTCACAATAAAGCTATTCTGATTAAATCTATTACAAATTGTCTAAACCCTCTGAGCTCAACAAGCAATTTCATAAAAGACACTCTTATTTAACTACCAAAACTCTTTGTAAATGACAAAGTACAAGCTTCTATTTGGCTAGTTAAAATTGGTCAAAAATTACAAACAATAGAACTTCTAGAAAAATTTGACAATTTCAAGATTGCAATATTAAGCCAATAAAATTTAAAAATAAATAAGCTATGTCAATCATCTCAAAGTATCAAAGAATTTCTAGATTCCCTAAACTCAAACAAGAAATTTCCATAAGACATTACTATTAAATTACTAAAGATGCTTTTCTAATACAACATAACCTGTTATATGACAAACCTAATAGAAGTCTAATATTGCACAAAAATAGAGCTATAAAGGGAACCTAGAAAAATCCAAAACCTAAATGCCAAGCATGATATTATCTAAACCATTAGCTAAGTAACTAAGATAAAATAGAAAGAAATGAACTCACAAGATTAAAATAAAGCAACTGAGTTGATGTCGTTAGCAATCCATGCTTTATAATAAATCTCCAACAATTCTTCAAAGTTGCTTCTTCCAAAATCATTTCTCTCTTTTATCTCTACCCTTCAAGCCTTTTTATAAAGGCTCTGGGTAGTTAAAACCATCATAAAATATTAAGGTAAGCTAAAAATATCTAGGGACTTAATTCATAACCTCCGTAAGAAGTTGTACCTTCCATAGGAAGTTATGATAAATTTTTACCATAGTTTGACAAGTGTCATGTCAAATGCAAACATCTGGGAGATTTAGTTGTGCTTCTATACAACTGATGGGATGTGATATCGCATGGGCCGCGATATCTCATGGGCCGCGATATCGCGTCGTCCCCCGTGATATCACATACGCAATATCGCGGTGCACCATCATATCTATAAATAAGAGGCAGCTCTCCCTTATTTTCCATCCTAGGCTTACACTGTAGTGAAACTCTGGCAGTTTGATCTCTCCAGAGATAGAATATTTTCCATGTGCCCGTAGTAGGAACTCCAAAGTGAACGGATCTTTATTCGAGCAGATATTGTACCTGAACACATATTTGTGTATGGATATAAATACAAACTTCTTGGATAAACCTTGCAGTGCATGGAATAGGCTAAATATGACTTTTATTTATTGTTATTTACTATTTATCATTTACATGCTTTATTAGGAATTAAATCTCTCTCAACCCTTCTCTTCTAGTTAAGTGCCTCAGTACGACCGCTTCAAGCACGTGCATTACCCGTGGTGATCCTAGCAATGACTAGCGTTTGGTAACCACGGTTGCATTGGTTCAAGGTGTGAACGATAAGTGGGAACAGATGCTAACGCTAGGTTAATTTATACTTAGTTAGTTAGTTAAAGTTAGTAATTAGTCTCTTCACCATTCATCTTATTAGCATAGGAGATAAAACCGAAAAAGAAATAAAAATCATATACCTCAGACTTACTTAACCATACACCGTGACAACTACAAGTTTGGGAAGACAATGAATAATTAACCTTAAGTGTTCCATGAGGCGTGTAGGCACTTAGTCTATGGAGTTTGACCAAATCGCACATGTTACGCTCATATTCGTATGGTTGAGTGTAGGGGTATCTCGCCACTCATCATTGACGCTACTGCCGGGGACTAAGTATTTGTGCTCTAAGTAGAACATAAGAGATCATTCACATCGTTGGGAGCTTAAATGAACCCTAGGGTTAATTAAATAAGAAAAATTATATAATGGTTAATTAGTACACTGATAAGACATAATGTCTTCTTCTTCTTCTCACAAGAGCAGTTCACCACCTAGGGATCATACAAAGAACAGTTAGCAATCTAAAACACATAACCTAAATCTGCCAGTTCCTCAACAATATAGGGTGGAATATACTCATCTCGATGAGTATATACCTAATTTTACTTTTATCTTCCATCAAAATGAATAGATGAGCTGGAGAGACTTGCAAGGTAACATTGTGTTACCTCCAGATCGTGCAGTCCCCAACATGCTCCTTTGTGCTTTGGCACAGATCGGCATGACTCAGCTCTATGCTGAATACATTGTGAAAAATTTTGACATGAGGGATTACCATCCCACAGCTTTACAATGTATGAGGGACTCAAGGCAGGAGAGCCAACATACACTATTGAAGGTTAAAGAGGTCCCGCACGTCCTAAGTGAAATTAGAGATAGTGAACCACTTATAACTGGTTCTCTATCAAGAGATGTTCCCCCTCCTAACGATAGTGAGGAGGTGGGGTATCAGAACCTATGCTCCACAATACACAACCCTGGTTCTGATCCCCGTGAACACCAGCTGTTCACTGAGGGAACACCAACATATAACAAGGACGAGCACTCAGATCATCATCACGATCGGGGCCGTAGCCATAGAAGAGAAGGTAAGAAACATTGTCATGGCGATGGTTCTCCTTCTTCTTCCCCTTCATCTCATCATTCACCCTCTCCTTCCACATTTTGGAATAGCCATAGAGAGCATAATGGTGAGGATAGAGGTAGGAAAAATGAGAGACCTCGATGAGAGAGTTGAGAGAGAGGACAAGGGCATGAACGAAGGAAAATTAGGAAACAACGTAGACATCATAGACGTCATGAAAGAGATGATCATGATGAACCCCTACGTGCCACTCGAAGCATGCTAAATATAACAGAGGCTATAAGAATACCAACAAGACATCAAAAGGATAGTCGGATCAAGCGCTTATACATGAACAATATCCCACGCTTCAAAGGGGGATACAACACAGATCCGAAAAATCATTTACAGGCATTCCACAATGCTTGCGCCTTGCAAAACATAGAAAATAAGTGGTAGAAACTAAAGTTGTTTCCCAGGACACTCATAAAGGAAGCAGAGAGTTGGTACCGGTCCTTAGAGCTAGAAACCTTTAGGAGGTGGAGTACGATGTTAGAACTCTTCAACGATAAATATCAAATGTACTCCAAAGTGTCTAATTTGCGTAAGCAGATCCAAGGATGGAAGCAAGGTACTCATGAACCCTTGGATGCTACCATGGGCCATTACTACGCATTGTTACATCATTGCCTAGGCCATGGTTACACATAGTGGGATCAACTCTGCCACATCGTGGATGGGCTAAGATATAAAACTAGTAGAACCCTTGGGACTTATGCCCAAGGGAGACTATCAAAACTTAGACCCCATGAGATTCATTGATTTTTGGAGCAAGTAGCCAAAGAAGAAGGGGAGCTACGAAAAAGGGAAAGTGCAAAAGAATATAACTGTGATCCCTCTCTTCGAAAGAAGGGAGTGAGATTTTGTGATGAAGAGGATGAGTCACCAATTGAAGAGTTGGTAAATAGGAAAACCTTGCTACTTCAGAAGTTAAGAATGGAAGTATCAGCTAAGGTAGATGAAGTATGGAGCTCCTTAGACAATAAAATTGAAACTATCCTGAAAATCGTAGAGGAGTCTAAGGAGGAATGAAGTAGTGACAAAGATAAGAAAAAGCAAAGAGATTCAGGCCTTGCACATGACAAGGGTAAAGGGAAAATAACTATCTCTGATGAGGTTGTGGATTTAGACATAGACGATGACAGGAGATGTGAGATCTACTACTATGACCATCCTAAGGGATGTTGTCCAATCATCTCACATCTACAAGAATCTGGGGTGTATGCACTCAACCCTAGACTTAACAAATGGTAGACACCCCACAGGTTACCTTATCCCCAAGGTAACCCAAGACAGTTCCACCAATCGTTGACATACTATCCAAGTGGAACTCCACCACAACCCATCGGGCAACATCAGCAGTGGAAACACCCACAGTTATGGGGGATGCCACCGACTGGGCAACAATACCCTTACCGGAAACCCGATCCTTATGGTTACTACATGCAACAGCCAGTTTCTCCAAGTGACCCTATGGGTTACGCAACTTCACAACGTTACTACCTAGTTCAGAAATATTATCAGACTTCCCCTCCTGGAAGGGACACTTCACATGTACGTCATCCTCCAAATTCATCCACACCTCTCACGCCAGTAGCTCCACCACCAACAGTTCCAACAATGCCAAGGGTATTTCCCACTCAACCACAACAACCCAATGTCACGAGGGCTTCCAATCCTCAATCCTTAGTTGGTCCTAACAATGTTATGCCAAAAAGACCTTTCCTCAAAACTAACAATCCAACTAAGCTCTCATCCTCACAAGCGGTTGAACATCCAAACATCATCATAACAAATAAGGTTTTGGGAACCCCTTCACATAAAAAATCACGTCCAATGCACACAGTTATGTTAACACATACCATAACCGACTGGATTATGGTAGGCCACCTTCCCAAGAAATTATCCTATCTTGGGAGCCCCCTAATTTATCTTCAGGTAGCTGGGAATGAACCTCATAAGGCTCTTCTTGACTTAGGCTTCGGGGTCAACTTAATCGCACAAGAATTGTACAAAACCTGGAACTTGCCTCCACTCAAGAAGAGCAATATTCGTTTAGAGTTGGCTGACTAATCCATCACTATTCCTTTGGGACAGGTTGAGGACATTGTTACCACCATGGGTGGTTGGTCATACCCAGCTAATTTCCTAGTGATCCAAATAAACAATGACAAAGGGGATTTTCCAATAATAATGGGAAGGGCATGGCTGAGTACAATTGATGCATGCCTAGGAATCCGTAATCTTTCCCTAGAAATATCCAAGAAAAATACTTTTGGGAAAATTGAGAGGAAGAGAGTTCCATGCATCGCATATAGTCACAAAGGGTGCCATTGCGTGTAGAAATCATGGGTAATGCGAAGTTTAACATTGCCTACATGCAATCGGTATGCACAATATATTAACATACAAAAGTGCCTATATGCAATAGCCACACAACAAGAAAACACCCAGTGGCTAATGGCTGATCAAGAGAGCAACTCGACAACATGCATGGAACTGACTGAAGGGATCACTACTACTTAAATTGAAAGCACAGACATACTAGAGCAAGTTCATTGCCAACTTCCAGCCCTTAACTTTGAAAACTTTAATTGGGGGAAGTTGGATATTCCTAAGAAATTTAGACAAGATCCCCTAGACCTAAAACCATTGCCCACCATTTTGGAATACATGACCCTTGAAAATGGAAAACTGGTAATTGTCAACGCAAAACTTGCCCCCAAACAAAAAGAAAGCCTATTGAAGGTAATAAATAAATGGTCAAAAGCCTTTGCCTAGTCATACCCCAAGATAACTAGAATAGACCCTAGGATATGCCAGCATAGGATTTACATGGACCCCTCCATGAAGCCTCAGAAGCAACCACAGAGGTGGTTGAACCCGAAATTGAAATAGGTAGTGAAAGAAGAGATAGAGCAACTCCTCAAGGCCGGGTTCATATATCCCATTGTTGATAACGAATGGGTTAGTCCTCTAGTAATCATTCCTAAGAAAGGAGGCAAATGGAGGGTATGTATANACGAATGGGTTAGTCCTCTAGTAATCGTTCCTAAGAAAGGAGGAAAATGGAGGGTATGTATAGATTTTAGACTACTGAACATGGCAACATTCAAAGAACATTTTCCGTTGTCGTTCGTCGACCAAGTCTTGGACACTATAGCGGGGCATCACTATTATAGTTTTCTGGATGGATATAGTGGATATAATCAAATTCTAATAGCACTAGAAGACCAAGCCAAAACAATGTTCACTATTCCTTGGGGAATGTTCACATATAAGCAAATGCCATTTGGCTTGTGCAATGCCCCCGCCACATTCCAACGTTTAGTCCTAAGCATATTTCAACAACAAATAGGAAACGGAGTGGAAGTCTTTATGGATGACTTCTCCACTTATGGGGCAAGCTTTGATCAAGCCCTAGACTGGTTAGAGTAGGTGATAAAATGATGCATTGAAACCAATCTAAAGCTCAACTAGCAGAAAAGCCATTTAATGCTTCAAGAGGGCATAGTACTAGGGCATAAAATCTCGCAATCAAGAATAGAGGTAGACCCAAAAAAAGTAAAGGTTATCCAAGGAATCACCTGACAACCAGAAATGGTCGAAGATATTCAATCATTCCTTGGACACATTGGCTACTATAGGAGATTCATCAAGAACTTCTCCAAGATTGCCAAACCATTGGTGGAATTAACAAAAAAATATGCACCCTTCGAATGGACCAAGGAATGTGAATGAACATTCCAAACTCTAAAACAAAGGCTTGTGGAAACCCCTATTCTACAAGCCCTTGACTAGTCCAGACCATTTAATATAATGACCAACGCATCTAATTATGCCTTAGGAGCCATACTAACATAGTTAGATGAACAAAAACGCCCTTATTACATCCACTGTGCAAGTAAGAGTATTGCTGGTGCACAACTCAACTACACAACTACCAAAAAGGAATTAATGGCTGTAGTGTTTGCACTGGACAAATTTAGGCACTATGTGTTGGGCTACAAAGTGTACATTCATACAGATCATAGTGCAATACGATTCCTCATGAATAAGCCAATGATAAGCCCTCGTATCATACAATGGCTTGTAATCTAACAAGAGTTTGATTTAACNGAGAAGCAATGGTTTCTTCAGAGAACCAAGTACTTCATGGAAATTAAGGGATAGCTCTATAAAGTCTATCCTAATGGCTTGGTTCGATGGTGTTTGCTCGATGAGGATTAGTTAAGAGTTCTCCAGGATGCTCATGAGGGTCCCTGTGGGGGCCACTATGCAAGGAAATGAATGGCCATTAAGATCCTGCTTGCAAGATACTACTGGCCAACGCTATTTTAGGATGCCTATCAGTTTGTCCAATCCTATGAGCACTGTCAATGGGATGGTGAAATGACTACTAGAATGGAGGGTCCGCAAAAATGGATTCAACCCTTAGAACCCTTCGATATTTGGGAAATAGATTTTATGGGGCCTATTACACCGATGTCCAATGGGAAGGCTTATATTATTGTTGTTGTTGACTATTTGACCAAATGGGCTGAAGTAGCTGCTATAACAGATTGCACATCATCTATAGCTGCATGATTTGTACAACACCAAATCGTAAATAGGTTTGGTGTGCCACGTGCACTCATCTCTGACAATGGAACACATTTTACAGGTGCAACCTTTCGCAAGTTGATGCAATGCTTAGGGGTTGAGCATAAATTGACCACACCTTATCACCCCCAAGCTAATGGCCAAGCATAGGTCACCAATTGGGAGATTACGAGAATATTAACAAGAACACTTAGCAAATTTAGGCAAGATTGGAGCATGAAACTGAACGATGCTCTTTGGGTGTACCACTCCACTTGGAAACTCCCTACAAGCTACTCTCCCTATGAGTTGGTGTACGGAAAACTTCCAAAACTTTCAATTCAAATGAAGCTCCATACACTCTCCATGGCATGTGACCTCCACCTTGACCTCGATCTAGCACAAAAATAATGATTGGCATCTCTAAATGTACTAGATGAGAATCGATTGGTTGCCCTGTCCTCAAATGAGATACACAAGGCATACAACAAACAACATCATAACTCAAAAATTTGAAAGGTTAAATACCAACCTGGAGACAAAGTCCTTTACTAGAATCCCACACATGTACCACAACGTACGAAATTTCAAACATTGTGGAAGGGACCCTACATTATCCATACGACCTTTCCCTCGGGAGCCATGACAATATACAAGCCCAAAACCCCTGATAAGAGACTACTGGTCAATGTGCAACAAACCAAACCTTTCCATGAACCAAGAATAGCCAGTGCAACTCACACCTCTAGTAGTGGGCACCCATGATCCTTATTTTGGATCTCTCCCTTTCCATTCATTCATGGGGGAGATGGCCACCTGTGCTTATAAATTGAGGACCTCAGTTCTTTTTAATTTTTGTTTTACACATTTTTGTTTTCCCCATTTTTGTTTTACACATTTTTTTTTATAAATTTCTTTAACTTTTCTTATTTTTGTTTTTCAACATTGTTCTACTTTTTCATTTTATGTGTGTGTGTGTGTGTGATCCACCTTGTAAGTTTGTCACCTAATAAGTGCTCTTCATGATGGTATGAACTATTTTCATATTGATTGCTAATGTTTGGTTTTTACCTTTAAGTCATGATGTTGATGCTAAGGTATGTTTCTTTTGATATGGTAGGCAATGAGTTCACTTCATCCATTTATCCACCAATTTCTATGGTTTCTCT
>MNCI01037308.1:56079-82682 GCA_015680685.1 Gnetum montanum
CGATTAGTCATGGGGGTACAAGGCCTAATTTTTTTGATTTTCTCCTAACCCCTACACCTTCGGTAGTCATGAATATTATATCTCCAGACCTGCAATCAGCCATACCACAACCTAGCCAATAGACCTTTCACCGAAGCAAGGTATCAACTACATCAAAATTCATTTACCCTTGCTAATATAAGATTGTGTTGTATGTGTAGATGGCAATCATACAACAACAGAGGGGATCTGGAAGAAACACTTGGAATGGAGCAATGTTGGAAGCAGTTATGCAAGGATTAAGACCGATGGTGCACTTCCAGATGGACAACGAAAGGCGCAATCTTAGCGTTGGTAGCAGCAACACTTCTTTCTCTCTCTCTTTCTCAGCTGTCAAATAAGGCCTGATGTCAAATGTAATAAGGTGTTTACTCTTGTTGTCATGAACACCAGTTTTGTCAAGTCTTGTAATGATGATTTGTTTACAAGTCATCCCATTAGTTTCATTTTGAGTTAATAATCCCATACCTTCCCTATATTATTGTAAGGAACTCGAGGATGAGTTTTTATTCAGTCATGGGGGTATGATGGGACGCGATATCACGTACGCAATATCACATCATCCCCCGTGATATCACGGTGCACCATCATATCTATAAATAAGAGGCGGCTCTCCCTTGTTTTCCATCCTAGGCTTAGACCATAGTGAAACTTTGGTAGTTTGATCTCCGCAGAGATAGAATATTTTCCATGTGCCCGCAGTAGGAACTCCAAAGTGAATGGATCTTTATTTGAGCAGATATTGTACCTGAACACATATTTGTGTACGGAAATAAAGACGAACGTCTTGGATAAACCTTGCAGTGCATGGAATAGGCTAAATAGGACTTTTATTTATTGTTATTTACTGTTTATCATTTACATGCTTTATTATGAATTAATCTCTCTAAACCCTTCTCTCCTAGTTAAGTGCCTCAGTATAACTACTTCGAGCACGTGCGTTACGTGTGATGATCCCAGCAATGACTAGCGTTTGGTAACCACGGTTGCATTGGTTGAACGGTAAGTGGGAATGGATGCTGACACGAGGTTAATTCAAACTTAGTTAGTTAGTTAAAGTTAGTAATTAGTCTCTTCACCCTTCACCTTATCAGCATAGGAGATAAAACCGAAAAATACATAAAAATCATATACCTCAGGCTTAACCATACACCGTGACAACTACAAGTAAGTCTGGGAAGACAACGAATAATTAACCTTAAGTGTTCCATGAGGCGTGTAGGCACTTAGTCTGCGAAGTTCGACCGGATCATAGGTGTTACGCTTGTATTCGTATGGTTGAGTGTAGGGGTACCTCACCACTCATCAACAACCTATATGGGAAATTTAAAAAAAAAAAGTTTATAGATCTCACCTTTCTAAATCATAATCTTCCCATGTACACATGTATTACCTTTTTTTTATATTATAACTTCGTGTTCACCATAATAATATATATAATTTTTATATGTGTTTATATATATATAATTTCATGCCATTTCTCAATGTTTTATTTCTTTTAAGATTTTGCAATTGCTCAGGCAGATGCAGATGGACAAGGATGAGATCCTGATTTAGTGAAAATTTTAGAATACTAACCCCCTCTTTCCTTCCTTTGGATTATGGAACATTTGATTCATTTCATTTTTTTTGGCATATTGAGATGAATGAAAAACCTTATTTGTAGTCTTCTCCTTATCTTAATTTTTTTGTCTAATAATTTTTATGTGCCTCTTCTTTCTGGTTCAGTTGTTTTTTAGTTTGTGCACTTTTAGATTGTTACTTTATGTTTCTTTTCCCAAAGTCTCTGCTCACATAACGTATTATTTATAACTCTCCTTGTATACTCAACAATGAATTCTCAATTTCTACAACTTCTAATCTCCATCCATGGGATTCAATCTTAGTTATTTTAAGTTCTTTCCTTTTGCAAAATGACATAATTGTGCACTGTTTTGAACAATGGAAATCCATGGACAGCCCATAAATTAAATTTTGTACTCATAATTTTTTGAGCAGTCAACCACATTATTATTCTTCATCACATTTTCCAGAAATCCTTACCAACATTAAATCCTTACTTTGCATATGAAATTGGTAAAACTCTTCTATTCCATGTTACAAATTCCACAAGCATGGAATTTACCATTTGCAAATGAAACTGAGTTTTACTTCAGTCCAAACAATTAACAAAATTCCTAATGAAGTTTTCTCCATTAAATGACCTAAATGTGCCAACATTTCTTTCTTCCATCTCAAATTTCATAAAAAATTAGGATATCCAAGATCATTTACAATTACACACCAACTAAAACATCACCAAAGTAGAAATTTATTAAACATTTTACAAAAACCCAAATCTTTTTTGAGGAAAACTTCCATCAAACTTAAGGTTTAATGGAATATAAACCTCATCCCTAAAAAAACTAGAAAATATACAAATAAAATCTTATACAAACTATTCGATAGGTGGGAAGAGAATAGGTAAGATAACTCTTTTAGAAATTCTCTTATTGTGAACCCTCTCATATTTGATTTTAGTAGTGATGAATGCTCTTCTTTTTTCTCCTTACCTTGTTGGAGCTTCAACTTCATCTACTTTACCATTGTTTCCAACAACAACATCTATCTCTTTGCCATCCAACTCTTTGGCTACTAATCTATGAGGCTCTTCATACCCATTTGCTTTAGTGTCTTGAGACATGAAAGCCTCTCCCCAAGAATCATCTTGATTGGACTCTCCATAATATCATTTATTCATAGATGAAAGCTGCCCCATACATTGGAATGAATAGAGCACCCGCCTATGAGAAAACTAAACTCATTCGAAATCCAAAGTAAGACAGGACTTTCAGTAGACGCACCACAAGCAGTTGCCTTACAAAAGGCTCTCATGATATGCTTTGGGTAGCATCCCATTACATATGAAATAAAAGGCCTTCTTATTGCCATCTCTCTTAAGCTCACTTTCTAATTCTCACCTAAACAATTTTCTTGGATTTCTTACTCAAGTGTTGAATTGAGGGATGTTGTATTTTCAAGCAATTCATATCTCTTTATATAGTGTAGGATAAATTTGAAATTCCCTCTCATTTCAATAACCAACCTTCCCACTTAACTAAAACTTATTTAATTTTCATCATCATATGATTGGCTAATTCAAATTTCACTATATGGTTGCTTATATTAGTTTTCCATTACATGGTTATCTAAACCACCACTTACACTAAAGTGTAGTTCTCACATGTCTTAAGTAATGATTACTTAAGATAATGCAAATTTAATATTTAAACTAACACTTTAAATCTAATATCTAAACTAACACTCTTACGTATATATGTATTTTATTNCCATCCTTTAACTTGAGAAGCATTCTTCAATAAATTATTCTTAGCNGAGACATTATTCTTATGTAAGTCTATGTATAACTATTATTTATTATTACTAAGTAAATATATATATTTCAAATACTATATATATATATATTCTATCTCTTACTACCATGTATACATCATATTATTATTGTCATTAGTATTTAATTATTATATTATATGGTTATATACATATCTATATCAGTAATTTATATATATATTANTTAGTCCATAATGTAGATTGCAAGTAATCAATCTAATTTTTTAGATTCCCTTCCAAAAAAATTTTAATATAGAAAACAAGCTTTTTATTTATAGATTTAGCTAAGCCATTTCCTTGAGGATAATAATTTGAAGAGGAAAATAGAAGATGGATTTCTTCGATGCCCAAGTTATAAATTCTTCATATTGAATAGCAGGTCCATTATCAAATACCAACACTTAAGGTAGATCAAAATGACTTAGAATTTGATCTTCCAAGAACTTAATCACATTTCTTAGAGATTTTTCTTTAGACCAGTTGGTCTATCTGCTATTATTGATATTAAGGGATCTCTAGCATTTTTGATTTTTGGCCCATGAATTTGACATTTCTAACATCTTTGAATTATTGAACTAATGTCTTGATACATACTAGTCCAATAAAAACCATAGCAGAGTATATGTTGCATGATGGACTTAGAAGACTCATAAAATAAATTAGAATGATCATGGAACTGTTCTAAAATAGGATTGATTTGATCATTATGAACACATTCCAACAAAATTCCTTTGAAATCATTTCTATATAAAATTCCATCTTTAACCACAAATTTATTTTTCTTTTTCAAAAATACTCTTTTTTTACATGTAGTTAAATTATTTGGAACCTTTCTCATGTTAACGAATTCTAGAATTTCATTATACAAATTCCCTTCATAAGTCCTTAACATGGATATTTCATCTTCTCTTGCCATTAACTTGGCTGATCCCATTCCTTTAATAGTTTTGCATATTTCCAATGAAAACTTGAAACCTTGAAGTTTTGTAATCCACTTCCCTCTTTTTAATCCAATCTCATTTTGAGCCAAGAATTGTTTGACTATAAGCTCTATTAGCATAATATGGACTAATGATCTTTCCAAGTAATATTTGAAACGCTAAAGTGCTTTAATGATTGTGAATGCCTATTTCTCTAAGTCTGAATAATTTAGTTCAGAACCTTTCAATTGATATTCAAAAAATCCAATTGGTTCATCTTGACCTTCATCTTTTTGAGTTAAAATAGTAGCAATTGAACCATTGGAATCAAAAGTGTATAACCAAAAATATTCCTTCAATTTTTATTTTACCAAGTAGGGAGCTTTTTCAATAGCCTTTTTAATCTCTGCTAAAGCTCTCTTGGACTTTGGTGTTTTCTTTACTAGGAAATCTTTCTTTAACATATGCATCAAAGGTTTAGTAATTTTAGTGAATCCTGGGATAAATTTCTTGACGAAATTTATTTTTCCAAAGAAAGATCTAAGAGACTTTGTATTTGTTGAATGCTCGATATTTTGTATTTCTTTGACTCTCATGTTATCTATAGTAATTCCTTTTTTAGAAATCACATGACCTAGAAAACTTCTAGACTTAATCCCAAAGATACGTTTCTTAGGATTTAGTGAAATACCATATTCATGACATCTATCAAAAACTTATTAAAGATGATCGATATGATCTTCTTTCCTTTTCAAATAGATAGTAATATCATTCAAATATACTAATGAATTTGCCTATCAAATCTTTAAAAGCTAAGTTCATTGCTCTTTGAAAGGTATCCTTGGTACTTGACAATCCAAATGGCATTCTTTTGTAAGCAAATGCCCTCCATTTGGTGATAAATGTTGTTTTATATCTACCACCCTTATTTACCATAATCTCATTATAGCCTGAAAATCCATCTAGAAAAGAGTATACTTGACATCCTAATACTTTGATCAACATTTCATCAATTCTAGGGAGTGGGTACTTATCTTTTTTAGAGGCTTAATTTAAATTTCTAAAATCCACACAAAGCCTAATATCACCATTCTTTTTCCTTACTAGAAAAGGATTAGCAAGCCATGTCAAATATCAGACTACATATATGATTTGGACTTGCAATAACTTTTTGATCTTCCATGGTTGAACAATGGATTGAATTTTCTTTACTTTTGTTTAACCATCTTACGACCTTCTATTAATGGAATTTTATGTGTCATCACATCTGGTCTAAAAGCTTTAATATTTTCATAAGACCAAGCAAAATTTTCCAAATTATTTTTTGAGAATAATAATAAATTTTTCTTGAAGATTAAATATTTTTCCTTTATGATGTGTAACATCTTTGGTATCATAGTAGATTTGAAATTCACTGCTTCATAAGCTTGATCATCTAGTATATCTTTTCTGGCAAACAAATTTTTGCTAAACTCATGTTTATGATCAATCATCTTTTTGGGAATGAAATTTGACTTAAATTTTGACATTTTCCTAAGTATGGTTTGATTTTTAAATTCGTGCTTACTCTTTAAGAATCTGAGAAATTGATCATCATCTTCAAATACTTCTAAATGCTTTATGTTATCCAGTATCAATGGCTAATATTCACTCTCAATTGCTAGGTATTTTTATATCTTTTTCACATCTAAAGTTGAAGCTGCCTTAGCTAAATAATCTACTATATAATTGTCTTTTCTTCTTATATGTTCTAATTTATAGTGATGAAATTGATCTGGCATTTTACAAACAAGCTATTTCTAAGGCTGCAAAATGAGCTTTTGACTACACAATTTCCCTTAATTTGATCATAAATCAATCTTGAATCTTCTTTTATGGTGATTGCCTTGATTTCCATTTCCAATGCTATTTTAATTCCAATATTTAAAGCTTCATATTCGGCCTTATTATTCATGCAAGTAAAGGATAAATGAATTGCCTTAAATATTTTTGGGGAATTATCCTTTACTAGAACTATTCAAGATTCTACACCTTTGGAGTTACAAGAACCATCAAAGTATAGTTCCCACTTGCTCTTATCTTTAGATTCATCTTTTTCCAAGTTATACACTTCTTGAAGTGTGCAAATTTTTTATTCAATAGCTCTTATCTTAACAACTTTGTTCTTTCCATTTGAAGTAATTTTTTCCATCATTAAAGGCTCACTATATATGTATATTTGATTTGGCTCCCCTTTCCAAGGTAGCCACATATGTGAGTAATTTGTTAATATGTAACCTAAGAAATTCTTACTCCAACTTCTACTCAACAAAAGACTATGTGATTCTGGTATATCTGCTACTTGAATAGTTACTTTACTTTTTACACAAGGTTCATATGCAATTTCTAGTAGAACATTTGGCAGCTGATGCATAATCATTACTCTACTTTTGTCCATTTGAACAATCTTTTTANCAATCATTACTCTACTTTTGTCCATTTGAACAATATTTTTATTGGATATTTCAGGAGTTAAACCAAGTTTTTTACATATAGACAACAACATGATAGTAGATGTAGCTCTAGAATCAACTAAATAGTTATGAAGATATTTATTTTTTAAATTCATTTTTAAAAGAAAATGAGGAGCTTCTTTGTCAGGAGTACAATCATACCTAGCTTTTGTCATCTTATCAGTGTTAGACACATAGCTTAATTCTAACTCTCCAACTCTCCTTTCATCTTTAATGAACTCTAAAGCCTTTCATTGCTGATCTTCTATCTGTAACAATTGATATATACTAATATTAACCTTGACATGCTTAATATCTTTAATCAAATCATATTTTCTATCTCTATAAAAGCCTGGTTTCTCCATCCATTTATTAAAAGATTGATTTTAAGTACTGTACTCTACTTAATCTTCTTTACCTTTATTTTTCTCTCTTCTACTTGGTTCAAAAACCTTTCTCTTAGTAGATGAATTAGAAATAATATTTGGAGGCCTAGAATTAGTTAATATTTCTTTTGATTGCAAATTATATCCATTTTCTTTATTGTTATTACACTCTTCATCTGATGATATATCCTCTTTAGAACTTGATAGAGAGGAGGTATCACTAGATCCATTATTAAAAGATTTGCTTGCATAATGAACACTAGATAGCTCATTATCAAATTCAATATTAAGGAAGTTAGACATAGCAAGATTATTTTCATCCTCATCATCTACTAACTTAGTGTCTTGATGCTTATGTTTCCTATTTTTCTTTTCTTCCTTGATTTTAACTTTTGCTAGAGCTTTTTCTAGTTTCACTATTTTTTTGGACAAGTCTCTTATTAACTATCCTCTTTAAAATTATTTGCTTTCAAACTCTTGCTCTATCTTAATACAATATGGTCCCAATAATTCTTTAAGTTGGGCAAAATCTTGCACAAGAATCATAAGTTTCTCTTTTCTTTTTTGAGTTGTGATAATCTCTTCATTGTTCTATTAACGATCATTTGGAACTAGACCATCAATGTTGGGGTGGCCTCATGGTCTCATGACCTTGGAAGGTCATGGGCTCTAAGGTGTTCTTCAAACAGGGTTTAGGTGCTTGTTGGTCTCTAGCAACACCAAGGCTGAGATACCTCCAAATAATCTCAGTAGTTATGAAACGTACTAAAAGTGAGTATGTGTTTTGCTATTGGAAATGTTGAAATGGTTAGGTGGTGTATAAAACTATAATCAGCTATCGTAAAAGAGATTTAGCTATCTTTTTCAAATATTATGGATTGTTGAAGGTTTCTATCTTGTTCAACTACTTAGTCTATATGGTCCCTATAGTATGATACCTATAACAAATAAAATTTTGGTTTTATAAAAGCTTTTAAGCACAATTCTACCAATATACTCCTAATTTTGCCCAAAGAGAAAATTCTACAAGAAAACTAGAAATAGAGCAAGATTCAATGGACTTATAAAGAGAAAGAAAAGAAAGTAGAATTGTATGAGATCTTAAATATTTAAGCAAGATAAATTGACATGAGAAAACACTTCTTAATAAAGCTATTTCTAATTCAATAACTACATATTGTCCAAACTTTTGAAGCTTAATAAGCAATTTCATAAAGACATTCTTATTATACTACCAAAAATGTTGCATAAACAACAAAGTATAAGTATATATTTTGGCTAGTTAATAGTTGTCAAACATTGCATTCAACAAATATTTCAAAAAATTTGATAATTTCTGGATTGAAATACCAAGGCAATGCACTTTAAAAATAAAGAAGTTATTTCAGTTGTTTCAAAGTACCAAATAATTTTCTAGATTCTCTATGCTCAAATAGGAAAATTCATTAATACATTACTATTAAAGTGCTCTTGATGTTTTTCAATAACATGAGCTATTTTATGGAAAATCTTAATAGGAGTCTAATATTGCACAAAAATAGAGCTATAAAAGCAACCTAGGAAAAATCTCAAAATTAAATGCCAAGCCTGATACTATCTAAACCATTAGCTAAGTAATTGAAACAAAATGGGAAGAAATAAACTCACAAGACTAAAACAAAGAAGATGAATTGATTGCTTGAACAAGCCATGCTTTTATAATCTTTAATCTTCTTCCACATTTCTTCATCCAAATCTCCCCCTTCACTCTACCTTTGAAGCCTTTTTATAGTGGCTTTGGGTAGTTACAATAATCATGAAAAGTTAAAGGTATTACAAATATTTAGGGGATTAATTTATAACCACCCTAGAAATTATAACTTCCATATAAATTTATTATAAATTTGAGCTATGATTATCAAGTCTTTCCTTGGTAACAAATATCATGGGAAATTATAAAAATTAGAGAAAAACATGTCATAGCTGGCAAGTGTCTCATCACAAATATCAAGGAGAGATAGTTATATATAGAAATTTTCATTTTCCCAAAAATTAAATTTACTATATATTTATAAATACTTTCTTTCTCAAAGCTTAAACCCTACCCTCCTTTTTATGTTTAAAAGTTTGGCAAATGTAATTTAATTTTAAAAAATATTCATTATGAAGGTCATGTATCTTTGATGCTATACATCATGTTTGATGTATCATCATTTTGTAAGGTTCATAGGTCTTGCATCCACTATACCATGGATAACTTTACCTTCATTTCATGTCAAGAGGTGGTTCTACCATTTGCCTTCATTCCGTCACCATCTTTGACTTGTAGCCACAGATGCCATGAAAGCCTCTACCGGTGGAGTGCCAGAATCATGCCTCTATCTTCAATGGTATATTTCACACCTGAGTGCCCATTGGAAATGACATAGAAAGAGCTACATCATTATTTTCTATCCCTACCATCAGTGAATATGCTACTTCTGCAACGATGCCATCTTTACATGTTCACTGCCTTGGTGGTCATCTTCTCGCTAGGCCTTGTGACATGTTTTCATTGTCATAGTAGGTCTTGTATTTTTCATTTGTCTCTAGGTCATTGTGAAGCATTTTCATGCTACCATCTAGGATGCAAGTTTTGAAAGGATTTATTTTTTGCACCACCTTTAACATTATCATGGAAGCAGTAGCCTTCCAAACCCTTACCATAGTTTGATTGCCATTAAGAATAATATATTCTGCATAAATTGGTAGTGATTGAAATAGAAATTTGTTTTTGTTTGATGCCCTAAGGCAATGCTTGTTGTGGAATTTTTTTTCTTCCAATTTCTCTACAATTTCTTGTTGATACAATTTCATTTATTTTTTATTCATGAATTGACTATTAACATAGAAACTTAAGTTTTTAAAGCTTTTTCTTTTGAGTGGTAGGGTCTCTAAATAACATGCTTCTAAATATTTTATCATTATTTGTTTTATTTTCTTATGGCCTTATTTTATTTATTTTTTTCCTCAAAACTGTTATTATCATTTCAGCAACATTGCTAAATAACATGCTTCTAAATATTTTATCATTATTTGTTTTATTTTCTTATGGCCTTATTTTATTGATTTTTTTCCTCAAAACTATTATTATCATTTCAGCAACATTGCTACGTGTAGTAGTAATATGTCATTTATAGATATGAATTCCAATATGAAATCTCATAACATTTCACAGGAAAAATACCAATTTTGCAACCCATGGCTTGCCACTAAACTTTCATAAATTCCATAATCTAAATTTTTTTTTTGCTTGGCATTATAGATACTTAAGCCTAAAGTATAATCTTGAGGATAATCCCCATTCATTTTCTCTTTAGCACTATTCAAGATTTAATCATGCCTCATATTATTTTCCTCAAGTAAATAATCTAACTCTTTGTGTACTAGCATTTTTTCTTCTAATCACCAATAGAAACTACATTGGGCAATTTAGTCTTCATCATGATATTTTAAATAAAACATTGCTCCATTAAATGGTGTAAATGTGATAACATGTTCAAGTTCAGTTGTTTTCCTAATTGTATAGCCTCACTAAAGTAGTTATTCAATGTTAGCAAGTTTGGAGTTCTCCATAACCAAATTGAAATGCTAGGATTCACAACCTTAAGATGATTATCTCTAAGCACTTCATCTGATGATCTATATTATCTTTGAAAGAGTCCATGAATTTGTTGAAACTTGATGTTGAAATCTCTAATTAACTCTTTAACTCCTTACTTAGCTTACACTAGCCCATAGTATAGCTGTTGTTGATCTAATTGATTGCCAAACTAGGTCAAGAAAAGACTTTTCATGTTATCCCAACTTGTGATACTATTTCTTTAAATTTGAGCCATATCCTTTAAATTTGTGACAAAAAACCTAAAGTCTTGGTCTTGGTGTTGAATATTTACATGAACTAAAGCTAACTCAAATAAGTGAATGTATTCTTTAGCCACGTAAGGTTTTCCAAGAATAAAAGGTTCATGTAAATATTTGTAAACTTAGGAATATCATTGTAATTTTTAAACCCTAATGGTGTAATTCTTTGCCAAGGATTTATGGGTTTTGGATTCACCATCTTTCTAGAATTCCTTTTGGTGGCTAAACTCTTATATTTCTTTCAACTTCTCCTATATACTAACAAACTAAATAGAAGACGTGATCTTATTATCCTTCTGGTCTTTACTCCACTACTTGTTCCAAACTCAAGAATTTTCTTCTAATGAATAATCAATCTTATAATCAAGAATTTCTTTGAAACCTTTAAAGTCTTCCAAACTATTAGTCTATTTTATCATAAACTCAAAATACTAGCTAATTCTTAAGCCCTCCTAGCAACAAAAAGAACTTTTGTTGTTCTAGGACTATCAATCTCCTTGAATGTAATGAAATTAGGTAACAAAGTTTCTTACCCTCCTTTTAGTGCCAAAAGAACTATTGGCGTGCTAGGACTATCAAGCTTACAAACTTAGGTGACAAATTTTCCTCCTTCTTGTGTAAATAGAACTATTGGCGACCATTTGGGACCAACAACATTTCTCCTTTAGGTCTCATGGCCTTGGAAGTCATAAGAAATGAAGCTGTTCTTCAAATAGGATTTAGGTTCTTGCTAGTCTTTGGCAATACCAAGATCCAAATACCTCTAAATAGACTCAGTGGTCATGAAACAAACTAAACATGAATATGTGTTTGCTGTTGTGAATGTTGAAATGGTTGGGTTGTGTATGAAACTGTAATTGGCTATCATAAAAGAAATTCAACTAACTTTGTTAAATATTATGAGTTGTTGAAGGTTCCTATTTTGTCAAATCATTTAGTCTATATAGTTCCTATAGTACATTACTTGTAACAAATAAAATTTCACATAAAAATTTGAGCACAATTCTACCACTCTACTCCTAATTTTCCCTAAAGAGAAAATTCTAGAAGAAAACTAGAAATAGAGCAAGATTCAATGGGTTTTAAAAAGAGAAAAATAAAAGAAAGTAGATCTGTGTAGTATCTTAAACATTTAAGCAAAATAAATTAACATGAGGAAACACTTCGCAATAAAGCTATTCCAATTCAATCTAATATGAATCATCTAAACCCTCTAAGCTTAACAAGAAATTTCATAAAAGACACTCTTATTTAACTACAAAAATGCTTTGTAAATGACAAAGTACAAGCTTCTATTTGGCTAGTTAAAATTGGTCAAGAATTGCAAACAATAGAACTTCTAGAAAAATTTGACAACTTCAAGATTGCAATATTAAGGCAATAAACTTTAAAATTGAATAAGCTATTTCAATCATCTCAAAGTATTAAAGACTTTCTAGATTCCCTAAACTCAAATAGGAAATTTTCATAAAACATTATTATTAAATTGCTCAAGATGATTTTCTAATACAACATAAACTCTTATATGGCAAACATAATAGAAGTCTAATATTGTGCAAAAATAGAGTTATAAATGCAACCTAGAAAAATCCCAAAATTAAATGTCAAGCATGCTACTATCTAAACCATTAGCTAAGTAATTAAAAAAATGAGAAAAAATGAATTCACAGGATTAAAACAAAGTAGCTGAATTGATGCCTTTAGCAATCCATGATTTACAAGAAATCTCCAAAAATTCTTCAAAGTTGCTTCTTCCAAAATCCTTCCTCTTTTATCTCTACCCTTCAAGCCTTTTATAGTGGCTTTGGGTAGTTACAACCATCATAAAATATTAACGTAAGCCACAAATATCTAGGGACTTAATTCATAACCTCCATAAGAAGTTATGATAAATTTTTGTCATCGTTTAAAAAGTGTTATGTCAAATACAAACACCTAGGAGATTTAGTTGTGCTTCTATACAACCTTTATGGGAAATTTAGAAAAAAGGGTTTATAGATCTTCCCTTTCTAAGTCATAACCTTCCCATGTGCACATTTATTACTTTTTTTTATATTATAACTAAGTGTCCACCATAATAATATATATAATTTTTTATATTATGTTCCAACCCAAACTTTAATTTCAAGGTTGGAAAGTGGTGTTCTCCTGTCTGCTACAAGAATAAGGTTCATGGTTTGTTGTGTGGTATGGACATGAGGGTTGGCAGCTTGTCTCGTTATGCTCCTTCCATTAGCAATACTGATGATGCCGCAACTCTTCTTGTTAGTGCCGCTCCCACCTTCAACGTCTTTGGGTTTGTGGCTATGCACATGTCAACCATTTTTCTTCCCTGCCTAAAGCTCATGACTTGAAAAATACTACTACTATCGTTTGTTTGTCGTGCTTCTAATGCCACGAATGCTATATTTCTTGAATTCCTGGCATGGGCTGCAAAGTCAATGGGACATTTCAAAGTGGCAATAATCTATACAAGGTGGCAAAACTTCATCATCACCATTTTCAGCATAGCCGCAGAGTATGGCCATTGCAGTAGCTATAAAAAAATCCTAGTTTTGTTTGTGCAAGTGTTGTAGGAGAGTGTTGGAAATTATGGTAATTCTTACAACCTTTGATAGATCAATGATGGGATAGGTATTGAGGCTTTGCTGAGAAAAGAAACATCAAATCCCAAGACCAGGCTCTAGTGCTATATGAACCAAGAAAATCCTAAAATTTCACATTTCAATCCATAACAGCACTTACCCCAAAAGAAACATTCAGAGTACATCAAACCATCAAAGAGAGAGTCTAAAGAAACAACCCAATATTTTTAGGGATATCTTTCTAGATTTTTATCTTTACAACCTCCCATCTAGGGTAGGAAAAGGATCCAATCGTACCCTTATTCAACAACACCCTTACAAGTTTTCACTTTTTATGAAAGGATTTCTTATAAAGAGAAAGAGAAAACTCTTTCTATAAAGAGAAAGAACAAATAGCAATAAAATCTAAGATATTTCCATCCTTGAGTTTCTAAAGAAAAATAAATTAATACTATAGAAAACAAATTAATTGTTCAGCTTTCACTAGGAGCATTTTTGCTTGATGTTGTAGCCGAAAAGCAACATCTTTGAGAATCTAGTATTTGACATTTAAAAGAAAGATCATAGGTATGCTATTACTCCTAGAAAATAACTACACACTGATGCTTCTAAATAGAGTAAAGAACAAGTAGTCAAAGATAATTCTAAATGTAAAGAGATGAAGTAGACAAAGTAGGTTGATCACCAAGAATAACTTTATTGATGCTTAAATGAAAGTTGTTCCAAATTCTAAATTTCTATGTTCAATCATGCTAAGCAATGGGACACTCAAAAAAGTATGAGAAAATAAGTCTTCACTTCTACAAAGAGAATATTAAGGAGAAATATTTCTCATATATTTAAGATGAGTGCCAATAGGAAGACCTTGATAAATAAGACACCATAAAAAATATGACTTTTAGAAAATGTAGAAGTTCTCCAAATGTCTTTTATTTTTCTCATCCAAAAGTGCAATGATAATTGTATTTTCCA
Source organism: Gnetum montanum (assembly GCA_015680685.1). Taxonomy (NCBI): domain Eukaryota; kingdom Viridiplantae; phylum Streptophyta; class Gnetopsida; order Gnetales; family Gnetaceae; genus Gnetum; species Gnetum montanum. The sequence goes on from MNCI01037308.1 coordinate 70,746, forward strand.
TGCTTTATTAAATTTTTTATGAATAAAATCATTCTTTGTAATAATCGCATAAGAGACTATTGAATTAAATAGGAAAAATATATGCATCTATCTAAAAAATATCTAGAAAATCCTAGTACAAATTGTTATAAAATTTATATAAATTCTTAAGATTAGATATTAATCTTTTAAAATTATTTTCTCTTTTTCTATTCAAACCATAGAGGCTAGAAGCTTCATTCCAAGTAATCCCTCTATCATGCATACATAGATAAGAAATTGAAATGATACCAAATCTACTTTAAGTGGTACACAATCTAGATCCATTAGTAGCCTAAGCTCTTTCATTAAAAGGAAGTCATCATGGGCTAATTTACTTAAGCATGTCTTTTAAAACTATAATAAGATTGTATTTAAAATATTTACTAAGCTTGCACCATGACTTCCAAATTTTTTTATAAATTGAAGAATCACAAATAAAAATGACCTAAAGAAAAAGAAGATAATTAAGAAAGTTATTAGAAGAAAAACCATTATCATTCTTAGGTTTTCCTTACATAAGCCTCTTTCTTAAAAGGAGCACCCAAACATCATCTCTATTAATATACTTTGCAATCCATTTTTCCACAAAATAAATATCCTAGTTATAATAATTAATGAAGCCAAGTTCTTCATCTTTCTTGCTACTAGTGCAAACATCCCAAGTCACTCTAAAAAACATTTTCTATGTTGCTTTGTAGATGATGAACCACAATATTAGGGCTACGATATCGCATCCAGATATTGGGTCCATGATATCGGAGTCTACCATGCGATGTTGAATACCTGATATCAGGACCTGCCTCCTTGCCTATAAATAAGAGGTGGGCACACTTGGTTTTGCATTAGATAGTTAGTCCCTTAGCCAAACTCTTACCTTTTCTCCCTCCCAAAGTTAGAATTATTTCTACATGCCCATAGTAGGAGTTATCAAGTGAACGGATCTTTATTCGAGCATTGTGTACTTGAGCACACCTTGTGTACAACAATAAAGATGACTTTATGATAAACCTTGTAGCATCTAGAATAGATTAGTTAATGTTAATTACTTTTATTAAATTCTTTCTTAGTTAATTAATGTTCTTCCTCTCTCTATCTCTCCCCCTACAACTCTCCTAGGTAAATACACTCAATACGATCACTTCGAGCATGCATGTAACACTTGGTAACCCAGTAATGATTAGCGTTTGGTAATCCCAGTAGTGTTACACTAGTTCAAGATGTGTATAGCAAGTGAGAACATATGCTAGTGTTAGGGTTAGTTCGAACTTAGTTAATGAGTAATTAAGACAAATTAGTCACTTAGTTATCTCTCTCCTTCCCTATTAGTACAAGACATAAAAACATAAAAGATATAAAAATCATGTACCTCAAGCTTACTTAACCATAAAATCATGACATACAAGTAATTTTGGGAAGACAATGATCAACCAACCCATCCTTATACTACAAGGACACCTAAGCACTTAGTCCTTCGACCGAATTGTGCGTGAAACGCTCGTATTCGTATGGTTGAGTGTAGGGGTACCTCGCCACTCATCATTGGCACCGTTGCTAGGGACTTAGTTGTTTGTGCACTAATTAGAACTTAGGAAATCATTCACATCATTGGAATGAACCCTTAGGGTTGGTTGAGAAAATAATAAACAAGAATACATTGCACGCTAAACAAACAAGTATGTCTCCTTCTTCGTACAAAAGTGCCTCATTGCCTAGGTCTAAAATGGGAAATAATCAACGGTGTAACACACATGATGTTGATATGCTAGTCTCTCAAAAATTTTGAGTGGTATATATTCATCCCGATGGGTATATACCAGACTTCACCTTTATCCTCCATCAAGATGAACAACTGTGTTGGTGAGACTTAGAAGGTAACATAGTGTTACCTCCCGAATGTTCAGTCCCAAGCATGCTTCTTCGTGCACTCACACGAATTGGCATGCTACACTTACACATAGAATACATTGTGCAAGACCATGACTCAAGAGAATACTATCCCACTGAGGCACAACGTCAAAGGAACTTGCAGCAGGAGAGACATCATAAGTCTTTGAAGGATAAGTGGTCCCAAGATATCCCACATGTCTTAAGTGAAAATGAGGGTGGTGAACCTGCCTCAGGTAGTCTCCCACATAATGATGTTCCTCCCCTTGACTTTGGCCAAGGGGTTATGTATCAGAATCTTCATTCCAATATTCATAACCTGAATTCTAATACCCATGAGCACAAAGGATCCAAAAAAGGGACACAGACACATGATAAAGGTGGACATTCTTATCGTAATTGTGATTGAGGTCGTGACTGCTAAAGAGAATGTAGTAGATACCATCATGGTGATGGTTCCCCTTCTTCTTTACCTTCATCATCTCCTTCACCCTCTCCTTCAGTATCCAGATGTAGTCATAAAGAAAAAGACCATGGGGATAAAGGTAGGAAAAGTGGAAGTCATATGCGAAACAGCCAAGAAAGGGGATGAGGGCACTCTAGAATTTCACAACATAGAAGAAGGAAGAGTAGGGAACAACGTAGGCATCATAGACTCCATGGATAAGACAATCACAACAAACCCCTACTTACTACTCGAAGTATGTTATACATAACTAAGATTGTTAGAATTCCAACAAGGCACCAAAAAGATAGTAGGATCAAGAGATTATATATGAACAATATCCCACGATTTGAAGGTGGATACAACGCTGATCCTCAGAATCACTTGCAAGAATTCCATGATGCGTGTGCCTTAAAAAACATAGAGAATGAATGAAAAAAACTTAACTTGTTCCTGTAGATACTAGTTAAAGAAGTGGAAAGATGGTACCTGTCCTTAGAACTAGAATCCATTTGTAGGTGGAGTACCATGTTAGAATTGTTCAACGATAAGTACCAAATGTACTCTCGAGTGTCCAACTTGTGAAAGCAAATCCAAGGCTGGAAACAAGGAGGACATGAACCCTTAGATGCTACCATCGGTTGATACTATGCATTGTTACATCGTTGTCTTGGTCATGGTTATTCGCAAAGGGATCAACTACGCCATCTAGTAGATGGGCTTAGCCATGAAACGAGAAGAACCCTTGGGACTTATGCCCAAGGAAGACTATCTGAGCTTAGGTCCCATCAAATTCAAAGACTATTGAAGCAAGTTGCTAAGGAAGAAGGTGAGCTACAAAAGAGAGAAAGTGAACATGCATGTGGCAAGGGTAAGGGAAAAGTTTCCATCATTGAAGAAGTTGTGGATTCAGAAACAGACAATGATAGTGGACGCGAGATATGTTAATATGACCATCCTAAGGGATGTTGCCCTATAATCTCACATCTATAGGAGTCTAGGTTGTATGCACTCAACCCATGATTAAACAAAAGGAAAACATCCCAAAGGTTACGTTATCCTCAAGGTAACCCAAGGCAGTTCCACCAACCTTTAACATATTATCCCAATGGAACTCCACCATAACCGATTGAGCAATATCAACAGTGGCAGCACCCATAATCGTGGGGAATACCACCACCAAGGAAACAGTATTCTTACTGACAACTTGGCCCGTATGGATATTGCATGTAGTAGCTAGTCTCTCCACATGACTCTACTAGTCATGTTACTCCTCAACCTTACTACTAAGCTCATGAGTATTATAGGACTCCTTCTCCTAGGGGATATGTTCCACAAACATACCATCTTTCTCATCCAATTGCATCTCTTCCACCAATAGCTCCATTACCACCTTCTCTAGCTATGCAGGGTGGAATTCCTACCCAACCGCAGCAATGTAACACCACAAGGGCTGTTAACTTGCAACCTACTGTTGGTTCCAATAATCACATGAAGAAAATACCTTTCTTTAGAACCAACAGTCCAACCAAGCCCTTGCAATCACAAGTGACTGATTCCTTAGACGCCTCAGTATCAATCAAAACTTCAAAGCCTTCTTCAACCCAACCACCGTACTCAATGCATACGGTCATGCTAACATATGTTGTCACCTATTGGATCAAAGCTGGCCATCTTCCCAAGAAATTCTCTGATCCTAGGAGTTCTCTAATATACTTACAAATTGCTGGAAATGAACCATGCAAGGCTCTTTTGGATTCAAGTTCTGATGTCAACTTGATTTCTCAATAAATGTACAAGGCTTGGAACCTACCTCCACTCAAAAAGAGTAACATTCATTTAGAGTTGGTCAACCAATCCATCACTATCCCATTGGGACTATTGGAGAACATTGTTATCACTATTTGTGGGTGGTCATACCCAGCTAACTTCCTAGTTATTCAGGTAAACAATGGTAAGGGGGACTTCCCAATCATAATGGGAATAGCATGTCTAAGCACCATCGATGCATGCCTAGGAATCCATGATCTTTCCCTAGAAATATCAAAGGAAAACAAATTTAGAAAGATTGAGAAGAAGAAAGTTTCATGCATCGCATATAGTGACACGAGGTGTAATTGTGTGCAGAGGTCATGGTTTATGCAAAGTTTAACATTGCCTATATGCAATCAGTGTGCACAAGTGATTAACATACAAAGATGCCTATATGCAACAGCCACACGATAGGAAGGCACCGAGTGGCTGACAGCTGATCAAGAAAGTAGTTCAATCATATGCATGGAACCAACTGAGGGTTTGACTTGCACTTACATCGATATCATAGACGCATTAGAGCAAGTCCACCACCAACTTCCACGTCTTAACCTCGAAAATATCAAGTAGGGGAAGTTGAAAATCCCTGAGAAATTTAAGCAGGGGCCCCTTGAGTTGAAACCATTACCCACTAGTATGGAATACACATTCCTTAAAAATGAAACATCGGTAATTATTAACACTAAGCTTGCTCTGCAACAAAAAGAGAGACTGTTGAAGGTAATAAATATATGGTCGAAAGCCTTTGCTTGGTCATATCCCGAATTAACTAGAATAGATCCTACAATATGCCAACATAGGATTTACACCAACCCCTCCATGAAGCCTCGAAGACAACTACAGAGGCAATTGAAGCCAAAGCTAAAGCAAGTAGTTAAGGAAGAAATCGAACAACTTCTCAAAGTTGGGTTCATATATCCCATTGCTGATAGCGAATGGATTAGCCCCTTAGTTATTGTGCCTAAAAAGGGAGGCAAATGGAGGATGTGCATAGATTTTAGGCTACTAAATATGGCAACATTCAAAGATCACTTTCCATTATCATTTGTCAACCAAGTCTTAGACACCATCACAGGGCATCGCTATTACAGTTTTCTGGATGGATATAGCATATATAACCAAATACAAATAGCCCCAGAAGACCAAGCCAAGACTATGTTCACCAACCCTTGGGGAACGTTTGCATACAAACATATGCCATTTGGCTTATGCAATGCCCCTACAACGTTTCAACAATTAGTTCTAAGCATATTCCAACAGCAGATAGGAAATGGTGTGGAGGTCTTTATGGATGACTTCTCCACTTATGGAGCAAAATTTGATCAAGCCTTGGACCGGTTGGAGCATGTATTAAAAAGATGTGTAAAAACCAATTTGAGGCTCAACTAGTAGAAAAGCCATTTGATGGTCCAAGAAGGTGTAGTACTAGGGCACAAAATCTCAAACACATGGATAGAGGTAGACCCTGAGAAAATCAAAGTTATCCAAGGAATTACTCATCAACCAGAAACTATCAAAGACATTCAGTCATTCCTTGGACACACTGGCTACTATAGGAGATTTACTGAGAACTTTTCAAAGGTTGTCAAACCATTGGTGGAATTAATGAAAAAGGACGTACCTTTCAAATGGACTAGGGAATGCAAACTAGCTTTCCAAACTTTAAAATAGAAGCTAGTAGAAACACCCATTCTGTAAGCTCCTAACTGGTCCAAATCATTCCATATCATGACTGATGTGTTCAACTATGCCTTAGGAGCCGTACTTACACAATTAGATGACCAAAAGTGTCTTTATTATATCCACTGTGCAAGTAGAAGTATCACTAGTGCACAACTTAACTACACTACCACAGAGAAGGAATTAATGGTTGTAGTGTTTGCGCTAGAAAAGTTTAGACACTATGTATTGGGATATAAAGTATATATACATAGAGATCATAGTGCAATAAGGTTCCTCATGAATAAGCCAATGGTAAGCCCTCGTATCATACGATGGCTTGTAATCTTGCAAGAGTTCGATCTTACGATGATCGATCATAAAGGCACTGAGAACATAGTTGCTAATCATTTATCTCAGTTGTGATGGGACAACAAAGAGGATGAGTATCCAATTTCTGATTATTTCCCTGATGAATTTCTCTTTGCTTATGTAGTGAATAATCAATCACCCATGGAGACAAAATGGTATAGTAGCATTCTTACCTATCTCCTCACCCAACAATTACTACAAGAGTTAAACCTTAAAAAGAAACAACAATTTCTTCACCGAGCTAAGTACTTTATGGAGATCAATGGGCAACTTTACAAAGTGTGTCCCAATGGCTTGGTTCAATGGTGTGTTCCCAATATAGATCAACTGCAAGTTCTCCAAGATGATCATGAGGGTCCTTATGGGGACCATTACGTTAGGAGATGAATGGCCATCAAGATCTTAATTGCAAGATATTATTGGCCTACATTGTTTCGAGATGCACATCAATTCATCCAATCTTGTGAGCACTGTCAACGTGATGGGGGAATGACTGCTAGAATGGAGGATCTGCAACAATGGATCCAACTGTTAGAACCCTTCGATATTTGGGGAATTGATTTTATGGGGCCAATTACACCAATGTCCAATGGAAAAGCTTATGTTGTTGTTGTTGTTGATTACCTAACAAAATGGGCCGAAGCAACTACTATTAATGATTGTACATCATCTATAGCTACACGATTTGTTCAACAACAAATCATAAACAAGTTTGGTGTGCCTGGTGCACTTATTTTAGATAATGGTACATACTTCACAAGTGCAACTTTTTAGAAATTAATGCAACGCTTAAGTGTTGAACACAAACTGACAACACCATACCACCCCCAAGTGAACGGTCAAGCCGAAGTCACCAACTAGGAGATTATGAAAATATTGACAAGAACTATTAGCAAGTTTAGGTGAGACTGGAGCACTAAACTAAATGATGCTCTTTGGGCATACCACTCCACATGGAAACTCCCTACAAGCTACTCTCCCTATGAGTTAGCGTACGATAAATTACCAACACTTCCCATTCAGACTGAGCTCCGTACACTATCCACGACATGTGACCTCAACCTTGACCTTGATCTAGCACAGAAACAATGGTTGGTAACCCTTAACTTGCTAGATGAAAACTAACTAGCTGCTCAGTCATCTAACGAATTGCACAAGGCATTCAATAAAAAACATAATGACCTAAGAATTAGGAAAGTTAAATATTAATCGGGAGATAAGGTTCTCTACTAGAATCCCACACATGTGCCACAACGTACTAAATTTCAAACACTATGGGAAGGACCTTATATTATTTATGCAAATTTTCCTTTAGGGGCCATGATAATATACAAACTTGAGAGCCCAAATAAGAATTTTTTGATCAATGTGCAACAAACCAAACCTTTCCATGAGCTTAGGATAGCCAATACACATCCTACCTCTATTTTTGGACAACATTTCTCACTATTTCAGATCTCCTCCTTCCAACTCAATCATGGGGAAGATGGCCATCTATGCCAACCATTCTAGGCCCTCAGTTCTTTTTGAATTTTTGTTTTACACATTTTTTGTTTTACAAATTTTTTCAAATTTTCTTATTTTTGTTTTACACCATCGTTCATATTTTTACTATTTCTTTGTTTTCTTGATTCACTTTTATTCGTCATCCAATAAGTGCTCATGATGGTGGATTGAATTATATCATATTGATTACTAATTTTTGGTTATAAACTTTGAATTATGATGATGATATTAAGGTATGGTTCTTTTGGTAAAATAGGCAATGAGTCCACGTCATCCACTCATCCATACAACTCTATGATCTCCTTTGGCTTGGAATTGTATAGTCCCCTTTTTCTAAGTAAACTTGTTAATGAATTGGTGGCTAGGTATTTTTCAAACCAAGGAAAGACTCAAAGGATGAAAAGGATGTGACTTCAAGGGGATTCGATGCATTTGTGCCGGCCATTCTCTTGGGTGCTTGGATGTGTTTTCTTGGGTTTTCCGCCATTCTGACATTGTTCAAATATCAGGAAGCTGAGTGAATAAAAATAAGTCTTTGCATGGTGTGGTTCTCATGCAAAAAGAAAGTGAGAATTCAAAGCACACCCCTTAGACATAATAAAGCAATGTGGGCTACAAGCACTAGTTGTGGCACTAGAAAGACATGTTACCCATGCCTGAAGGTTCCCTCTAACTAAGGCCCTTTCTTGCATCCTACTTCTCCATCTCGCTCTCCTTGGGATGGTGGTCACTCTTTGTGGAGGCATTCTTGTTGCTTCAAGAGGATGGATTGGCCAAGTGTATTGATGCGAGGTCACTAAATATGGTTGGTTTGAGTTTGGATTTGAGATGAGTTTGACTCAGTTACATTAACCATAAAATACACAAGGGACTTTATAAAACCTTGTTCTTGGGATTCCATTCCATTCTCTCCTCTCCATCTTTCTTTCCATTTTCCACCTCATTGCCAATTTTATCATTAGTCCACTTCTAGGTTGATGCATTGTTTTTATTTGGTGAATTCTTATGGGTAAGTCTTTAGCTCTTACTTCCAAATGACATTTCTAGAGCCTACGGACTCTTTGGTTTATGGGTTTGTCAAGGCATGAAGGGCATGAGCCTGCTTTGGGGAGGACCCACTAGCAATCTTTTTTGGTGAAATTGTTAAGTTCTTTTCCTTAAACATTTCTTGCAATCAATCATTTCTTGTTTCATCCCCATCCATGGCATCCATTTTATTGGTGTTTCCATTGTTACTTTTTCCATCTTTCTTGATCCTCATATTTTTCCATCTTATAGCTACCGAAGGTTCGCTCTTAGTTATGGGGGCCTTCGCACAAATTTTTCAATTTTCTACTATTCACCTAACCCCTACACCTTGGGTAGTCACCAGTGATAAATCTCTAAACTAGTTTCTACCATAACCACAACTCAGCCAATACGCTTCATATCGAGGCAAGGTATCAACTGCATTGTGGATTATCTATCCTTGCTCATTTGTGACTATGTTGTGTGTGCATATGGTGATCATACAAACAATGGACTGGGCTTGGAGGAAGCATGCAGGATGGACCAAAACTAGAGTGGTTACGAAAGTGGCAAGTATGATGGTATGGCTATGGATAAACAATGGAAGGTGCAATCTTAGCATTGGCGGCAACATGCTTCATCTTCTTTCTCTATCTTTCTCTTCAAGCTACCAAATAAAGGCTTGGATATCATTTATGTACAAGTGTTCACCACAATGGTCATGAATACTAATGTTGTAATATGCTTGTTAATCTGTTCACTAGGCACATCAAGTCTATCATCCCTTTCCACCGTCAGTTGTCAATTAGTCAATAATCTCATACCTTCCCAATATTTTGTAAGGAACTCGAGGATGAGTTTTCATTCAGTCGTGGGGGTATGATGAACCGCGATATTAGGGTCACGAGATCACAACCGTGATATCAGAGTCTACTATGCGATGTCGAATACTCCATATCGGGACCTACCTCCTTACCTATAAATAAGAGGCGAGCACACTTTGTTTTGCATTAGATAGTTAGTCCCTTAGCCAAACTCTTACCTTTTCTCCCTCCTAGAGCTAGAATTATTTCTGCATGCCCGTAGTAGGAGTCAACAAGTGAACGAATCTTTATTCAAGCATTGTGTACCTGAGATCACCTTGTGGATGGCAATAAAGATGAACTTTATGATAAACCTTGCAGCATCCATATAGATTAGTTAATGTTAATTACTGTTATTAAATGCTTTCTTAGTTAATTAATATTCTCTCTCTCTCTCTCTCTCTCTACAACTCTCCTAAGTAAAAGCACTCAATACGATCACTTTGAGCATGCGTGTAACACTTGGTAACTTAGTCATGATTAGCATTTGGTAATCTCAGTAGTATTACACTGGTTTAGGAAGTGTACGACAAGTAAGAACGAATGCTAGTGTTAGGGTTAGTTAGAACTTAGTTAATGAGTAGTTAAGATAATTAGTCACTTAGTTATCTCTCTCCTTCCCTATTAGCGCAGGACATAAAAAACATAAAAGGTATAAAAATCATGTACCTCAAGCTTACTTAACCATACAATCATGACATACAAGTAAGTTTGGGAAGACAATGATCAACCAACCCATCCTTGTTCCACAAGGGCGCATAAGCACTTAGTCCTTGAAATTCGACCGAATCGTGCATGAAACGCTCATATTCATATGGTTGAGCATAGGGGTACCTCACCGCTCATTAGAAAACAAATAAAATCAATGGATAATATGATCAATTCTATCATAAGAATTTTTAGAAGAAGCCCAGAAATTGAATTAATAAACATGAATTTATTGAAACATTTTTAAAACATTCCAGCAAGGGTAAGATTTTTTTTCTTTCCATTTATTGAGTTTTTTCAATTTTATTAATCACATAATCTCCCAAAATAATAAGATTAGGCTCAAAAGAAAACATTATTTCTAAAATTTTGAAGATAAGATTTTTTTGAGGATTTCAAGGCTTGAGAGCAATCCACTCATCAATCTTACCATTACAATAGACACCATGTTTTTGTTAATTAATCTAAGAGCTAGATAACATGTAGTAATCCTCAACTCTAGCTATAAGGGTATTGATATATTTGGGCAATACATCTTGGCATGATAGGAGGCCTCTTGGCCCAGAAGAAGACATCTCCCTAAAATAGAAGGCATCTTCCCCGAGAGCTAAGTTGACATAGGAGACATCTTCTGAAGGTCAGAGATGATCCCTATGGCCAAGGAAACTTCTAAAAACACTCATCCCAATTTGGAAAACAGCCAAACAAGATGGAAATGATGGAAATAGTTGGGTAGAGGTGAGAAGACTTGGGAAATGTCTAAAGAATCTCAAAGTGAGTTAAGAAAAGATTTCTAGGCTTCTTGTCTTCTGGTTGTTCATAAATATTGATGTAATTTACCATTGTTGGTAACTTAGCAAGAATAAGAGAGAGAAAGCTCTTGGGTGTAGAGAGCTTGTGCAAGAAAAGAGCTTGTGTAAGGAAATTGAGTGAGAGGCAAGGAAGAGCACTTAAGAGAGGTTGAGAAAATCTCTTATGAGTGTCTTGTCTTGAGCTTGGGCTCCATGGTGAGTAATTGAGGATTAAGAGGGGACATGTGTAGCTTCTAAGATCCTTTGGAGAGTTGTGATTTGAGCTTGGCTCCTAATCTTTGATGCATTTTCTTTGTATTTTGACAGTTCTCTTAATATAAGGGAGCTTTTTTCTCCATTTCATTATGTTGTTCTTATTTTCTAAGCTAGATCTACTTGGAATTTGTAGAATGGATCCTACTAAGATTTATTGAGGTGCCACCCCTACACCAATCCACCAAAATGAAGTGAAGAATGCAAAGCTATAACAAATAAAAAAAATAAGTGTGAGAATTTACCAAAGTTACATATCCTAGGAAATGAAACAATGGAGAATGATGCCTCAAACAAGTTTTGGGGAGTTATTCTAAAAGAAAAAGTAGACAATAAGTAATATGTGTTGATATGCATTTGGAAACTTCAACTAAGCCCAACTTAATTACCACATCACACACAGTTATTAGCTTCAAATTATTTAACAAAATGAAAAATTTATAGTTAGAAGTCACTTACATAATGAAGAGTGGCAAGGTACCCCTATGCCCAACCATATGAATCACAAACATTCATGCGTGATTTGGTTGAATTCTACGGACTTTGTAGTTTCAAGTGCACTAGTATTTTAAGAAGTGAATCTTTGTCTTAAGGT
>MNCI01037310.1:0-10227 GCA_015680685.1 Gnetum montanum
CCCAACAAGTTAGTTACAAGAAACCATTCATTATCCCTTATTCCAACTACAAATAAGAAGAGGAGGAGAGAAAAAAAGGGACACACAAGGCAAAAGTAGCTTTGCAGAAACCAAAAAGAAGAAGAAGGATACATCAACAAGGGGTGTGGTTGTGAAGGAAGAGAAGACTGTCGCTACTACAAGAGATAGCAAAGAAAAAGAAAACAAGTGTGGCATAGAAATCCAATATTTGGATGATTCCTCCTAGTAAGCAAGATATCTAAGCAAGGAGGTAAGATGATCCATCTTTGTTATGTTTTGTAATGGCTAGCAATGGATAATTTTCTCAAACGTTTCTCTTCTTACTTGTCTAACCACCTTCACAATGCTTGTATAAAAATATCATGATTGTTGTTGTAAGCTTAGACTTATTTTTTGGATCTCTCCGCCTGTCCTCTGCACTCTCATACCTAAATGACTTGGATGAGATTTGTTTTTGTAACGATTTAGAAACATCCATTTGGGGCATTTGTGGCAAAGGATTGCCAGCTTGTATGAAAATATCAAGATTGTTATTGTAAGCTTAGACTTATTTTTTTGGATCTCTCCGCCCGTCCTCTGCACTCTCATACCTAAATGGCTTGGATGAGGGTTGTTTCTGTAATGATTCAGAAACACCCATAATGATTTGGGGCATGTTTGGCAAAGGATTTCCAACAAGGGCTATGGATCCCTGATATGAAGATTGGTATTTTCAGCAAAAAGAGCGAGTATCCTTGGGCCCATCAATAATTGTGAATTATTGAATTCTTAGATTTTGGTTGGAAGTTGGTTGATAAACCCTCCCCGTTTGAATGCATAAATCTTGGATCTAAATCTTGAATTATACTTCTTTTTTCTATACCTTCTCAAGTCTGATTTTAATATCTTTCTATAACTTGATGGAGTGGGGGAAAACCTAGGATGTTAATTTATGGTTGTGATCTATCTATTCTCTACTATTGAACATATGAATTTTTTGATTAAATGATTACTGGTAAAATGGTTGCAAGAGCTAAATTTAGATCTTATTTTTGTGTGTGGTTGGAAATTATAAAATGTTATTATGTGATTGAACAAATATGAGATTATTAATTTATTTGCTTTTGTGGTCATTTCTTTGGTTTTCAAATGTGCAAGTGATCCTGATTAAATATTTCTTTTTAAGTTGAATAAATAAAAAGATTGATTTTTTTAATCTAATGAATCTTGTACAGATATTTTACTATATCTATTTCTTTTTAAAGTTATCTCTTAATTCTTAAATTAATATTGATCGACTTGTTTCAGAGCTAGATTTAGGCATTATTGATCTCGTTTTAATTTTAAAGGTTAATGCTAGTTCGATTGTTGTAGAAATAAAGCCACCTGGGCATTTTCTTATTTCAACTAGCTTTCTTTTTAGGGGGCTTTGGATGCTAGCTCTTACTTCCTATGAGTGGGTGTTACATTCTCTACACTCTATTATTGTTCTTTCCTGCTTAGAATTTGAAAACAGAACATGGGTATGCTTTGTTCCATATTTTCAATGTCAATTGTGCTTTAATCCTACTTTTGGATTTTTGTTAGTTTGCGATTTTGCTGCTGCTGCTATTCAGAATTCTTCAGTGAGTGGTTCTAGGTATTGGTTATCTATCTGGAAACTAGAAATTGGACATTGTTATTCCAGAAATTGGTTATTCCTCAAAGCTTTCAGTGGTGGGAAAATAGAGCGTAAATATTTTTAGGCCATGCAGATGCTTGATTTGGGCATGGAACAGTTGAGCCTTATTGATTTGGCATAGGAGAACTGTACTGACCGAAATCGTTTGTGCAAGGCTGGAACGTTACGAGCACCGAAAGATCTACGGACAAGCACAGTTGACCCTCCCTCCGCTTAAGGGCAAGCTCGAACGGATGAAGGCAGAGTGCCTTGAATGGTCCACATGCGGATCAAACAAGGACTTCCCCAACGTTTGTCGCTACAACACGTTGGGTTATACGTAAAAAATGCACGTTAAATGTAAACCGTAAACAAGCACGATAATGTAAATGAGCCTGTAAATGTAAACTGAAAAATGAAGAAAACTACAATAAATCTGAGCAAAATGTAAACTTTTTTATATTGAGAATTGATTACAAAGTGCACCGGCCCAAACGCAGTTGTGGCTTTGACACAAGGCGGACGAAAGGCCCCGACAGTGTAATTGCTCTAGGTCTTCTCTGTTAGAAATTTTGTCCTCTCGAAAACGCAGAAAACTGGGCTATTTATAGGGGTAGGGTTACTGGGAAAATCAGACTGGGAGACACGTGGCATATAGACCGGGCGTGCACATTTAGAAACATGGTATACGCTGGGCGTATACGCTACATCAGGCCAGCGTATACACTGGGCGTATACGCTGGACTTGCTTGGCGTGTGAACTTGGATGGATGCTAGCGTGTACGCTGGGCGTATACGCTGGGCGTGTACGCTGATGGATGCTGGCGTATACGCTGGGCGTATACGCTGATGGATGCTGGCATATATGCTGGGCGTATACACTGATGGATGCTGGCGTATACGCCGGGCGTATACGTTGATGGATACTGGCATATACGCTGGGCGTATACGCTGAAACACTGTAGCATTTTACGCTGAAACACTGTAGCATTTACGCTGGAACACTGTAGCAGTTACGCCGGAGCACTGTAGCATTTATGCCGGAGCATTGTAGCAGTTACGCCGGAGCACTGTAGCAGTTACGCCGGAGCACTGTAGCATTTACACCAGAGCACTGTAGCATTTACGCTGGAGCACTGTAGTAGTTACGCCGGAGCACTGTAGCAGTTACGCTGGGGCATACACGCTGGGCGTATAGGAATGGAAGATCATCATTTGGAGCCCAAAATTTGTTTTTCAAGTGTTCAAGAGCTGCTAGGAACCTTGGGGAAGGTTCTGGGGGGTCTGGACACTCGATTCTGGCATGTTTTGAGGAGATTTTGAGCCCCAAAAGTTGCTGTACGCTGGGCCTTACGCTGGGCATGTGTAGACCAGCGTACAGGATGCATACTTAGTGAAAACCAAGTATTTTGAGCTCAAAATTTATCAAGTTTGATGCCAGATGTCATTGTAGTATTCTGTGGGTCCTAGGGAACTTTTACTTGCTTGCTTTGACTTCGTTTGATGCTATTTTTGAGGCTTCTAAGCTTGGTCATGCTGAGGACCAACATGACTTAGCTTAATTTCTGTCTTCAAGTGTTAGCCAAAATTTTTTTTTTGTGGTGTTTCATTGGCCCCTCTTTGTTGATGTCTAGAGGAATTGACCCGAGAGGCATCGACAAAGAAGTACAAAACACCACAAGCAAACTCGGTAGAAACATTGTTCTTTGGCACTTGACCAGATGTCATCGCACTGTGTTCAGTAGTAGATGGGATTGGGGAAATGAAGCTTGTAATTGAATAGGGAAATGAAAATTGTGGGGATTGGGACCTGATCAAGGATTTGTGCATGGTAAAGGGGATGTTCTGGTGTGTATATGGGTCATGTTGATCCTTGTCAATAGCCATTGTTTAGCAGACTCGAANCTTTTTTGTTTTTGCTCTTTTTTTTTGTTGTTTTTTTTTTGTTTTTTGGAAAGAGCTTTCTTTCAATTTTGCACTCATGCTCATGTGCCATATTGTATGTTGCAGTTCTTTGAGAGTGTCATAGCATGTAACAGTAGGCTCAAATTTTTGGGGTGTACTGGGTGTATCTGGGAATTGTAACCGGTTAGGAAATGGAGTAAGAGTGTTGGGGAAATGGAGGATGTATTGGGAATTGGGAATGTACTTATGACCAGATTGATTAACTTGGTTGCGTGCTTCAGAAACAATGTGGCCCCTTGTCACCGTGATGAAGTGTATCCGTGTACAAGCACCACTGGGTGTCATCCTGCAAACACAACTCCAAGAAGACAAGAAAACCACAAGTGAATGAGTTAGCCTACACTTCAGGCATGAATGTGACTGATGCAAATGGAGATGCCATGTAAAACTTGAGGCAAACAGAATGAGCAGCAATAGTGTTGTCATAGCCGGTGTGATGAATGATGCAGTAGGCACTGAAGAAGAACTTTCATGAATTACAGCAGCAGATGAATGTTCCAGAAATGATGTGGCCAGTTTATAGTCTTGGCGGACTGTTGTGGGTTAGTTTTACGTCATATCCCGTTGGACGTTGCCAGTTTATCATCGTAGCGGACGATACATTGCTATTTTATAGTCTTGGCGGACTATGAAGAGGCAAGCTAGTTTATAGTCTTAGTGGACTCTGGTGAATGAGTGTAACAGTTTAGTGTCATGTCAGACAGAGCTCTGTGGTTCGGTTTACCGTCATGACGCCAGGACATTCTGTGGTATCAGTTTTAAGTCATGATGCCAGGACTGTCAGGGTGGATGCATGCATGTGCGTCCGTACGATCCTGTAAACAAAAGCAACTAGAGAAAACAATGTTAAATAGCCACTGCAGAAAACATGAATTGAAATGCACAAGTGAATAGAAAATAATGTGAAAAGGTTCTAGTTTAAGGCCTTTTCGGGCCACGTGTTCTAGTTTAAGGCCTTTTCGGGCCATGGTTTAGTTTAAGGCCTTTTCGGGCCACATGCAAGCGTGCAAGCTAGTGCAATGCAAACTAAGGTGACGTATGCACAACGAACAAAGGTGAAGAGTGGGCGGGGATTAGACGTGTCTTTGGCCGCAAGGGAGTCTTGATTATGTGGTTGTTTCTTAGTCGGACATGGTCTAGGAGGCGTGCTAGTTTGCTCTAGGAGGCTTTCAGTTTTTACCCCTTGTTCGGGCATTTTAGCTCTAGGTGTTGTGTTTGTTGTTGTGGGTGTTGCTTCAAGAGGCTCCTCTTCCAAGACCTGTGACATGTCCATGTTGTGGTCAGCTTGAAAAGGAGTGTTGTCGCCATGTATAATGACTTGTCCACCTTCGTATGGAAGGTGGATTTCTTGATGTATCGGTGAGGAAACGGCTCGTTGTTGTGCTAGCCAAGGTCTACCAAGAATCATGTTGAAACTGGGCATCTCTTCTATGACAGTGAATTCTGCGCTAGTGGGGAATTGTTCACCTGCCACAAAGGCTAAGTTGATTGTGCCCTTAACTGTGACACATGATCCATTGAAAGATTTTAAACACATGGTTTTTGTTGGCATGATCTCATCTGCCATGCCTAGTTTGTCGATGACGGAGTATAGAACTACGTTTGTTGCCGCACCGTCATCAACGTGCACTCTACGAATGGTACATTGCCCAACACGTACACTAATCGATAATGGAGCTGTTGTGACTTCCCCTCGTTTGGGGTTGACTTTAACTGCATCGTCACGGAAGGCTAAGGTGTTGGAACCCAATTCTTGTGGTGTGTGTTGTGAAATCGTTGCACGGATGGATTCCATGTTAGCAGGGATGTTCTCTGTAACAGGAATGGACGCTAGTGTTTGTGCTAAGGCTTCACGATGAGCCGATGACGTCATGACCAGGTCGTACAAACTCATGGTTGTGTTCTTTTGTTTGAGCGTTTGTTTCACCTGGGCCAGTGTAGCTACAAAGTCTGTGTTGTCTGCCGTTGTGTTGGTTGCCTCTATATGGGTTGAGGGCTTGGGCCTAGTTTGTTTGGGATTAGGGGCAGGGCCCCCAGTGTTTAGTTGTTGTATATTAGGTGTGTCCTTTGTTTCAGCTGTGGGTATTGTTCGTTGTTCGTTTGTCCTCTTCTGCTGCCATTTGGTAGGCTTATCCGTGTTGTTGGCAGGGTTGACTCTTAAGGGAGGGGAGGTTGAGATGTTTCCTACGGTTGGGCACTGGGTAGGTGAGGGGCCATCGCGTGGTGGCACCTTTATGACAAATGGTAGTTTGGGAGGTGTCGTTGTTGTTTGACTAGCTTGTTGTGGCACCTTGATAACGAAGGGTTTCTTTGCTGTTGTCGTTGGTGCAACATGCCAGTTTAACGTCTTAGCGGACGTCTGTGGTGGCACTTTGACCACAAAAGGTGTTTTCGGTGCTTGGGATTGCATTGAATCTTGCCAGTTTAACGTCTTAGCGGACGTCTGTGGTGGTGGTACTTTGACCACGAAAGGTGTCGTCGATGCTCTAGGTGGCACCTTGATGACGATGGGAGGCCCCTTGCTCATGGAGGTGGAGGGGATTGTTGCCTTGCTGGGAGGCACACGAATCACAAAAGGTTGCCGCACAGGTTTAGGCTTACTATCTATGCCAATGGAGTTTATGACATAGGGGGCATCGTCTGTGCTCGGTTGATTCAAGGTGTTGATGTTCAGTTGGCCCCGTTCTATCATTGCTTGTAGATCATCCTTTAACGCACGACAGGTGTCGGTATTGTGACCGGACATTTGGTGGTAGTGACAGAATTGGTCTAGCTTGAAGTGTCGTGGAACTGGGGGCTCATTTGGTGCTGCTAAGGTGGGATTCCTTAGTAGCTCGCAGTACCTATCGTGTCGGCGGCGAGCATTCTCCGCTACGTGTTTGTATTGGATTTGCCCGGCTTTAAGGAGGTGCTCTAGTAGTTCCGAAGGTCTCGCAGGTAGCGGTGTGTACTTAGAGCGATCTTTGCGCTGAAAGTTGGGCCTTGGGGTGGCCCCTGTTGTTGTAGGCGGGTTGGTACTGGTGTTAGTTGTTTTTGTGCTTGCGGCCACAGTTTCCATTGTTGTCTTTTGTTTGGCAACGTGTTGGTTCTTGTAAGCCACATAGGCAGGGTCATTGCTGGCTTGTGCAGCTTGTTCAATGTTCTTGATCTGTGTGAATGCTTGGCTCAACGTTTGAGCGCTTAGGTAGTACAGTTTTGACTTAATGAAGTCATTCACGGCTCCCTTCAGAATTGTAAGCAAATACTTTTCAGGGATGGGCTCATGAAGTTCGTTAAGGGCTGCACTCCATCGTTGGATGAACTTTTGCACAGGCTCAAGTGGTGCTTGTTTCACCTGTATCAGACTGTCTAGTGTGGCTTCAGGCTTGAGGTTGTACTTAAACCGGGTAACGAACTGATGTAACAGATCCTCCAGAGAGGATATGGAGTTACGAGGCAAGGCTCGGTACCAGTCTAAGGCTACGCTCGTTAAGGACATAGCGAACACTCGCAAGATTGCGTGGGGCCAAGCTTGAAGCAATAGAGTTTCTGATCGAAATGTGACTAAGTGAGCGTTTGGATCTCCCTCCCCATTGTACTTGGTTAACTGGGGCAATGCGATTCCCTTGGGTAAAGCTAATGGTGGCACTGAAGAGCTAATTGGATCGTCGCGATAGAAATCCAGTACTTTAACTTGTTCAGTGTTGTCAGCTTTGAGTTGCTTTATCTCATCCGCTAATGCTTGCATCATCTGTTTTGCTTCTGCCCACTCTTGAGCGGTAGGCAGATTAGTTGGTTGGGGAGGTTGTTGGGTTGTCATTTGTTGCTGTGGAGCGATGTTCAGAGTTGCGGTTGTGGGGTGTGGCACGTTGAAGTGAGTGGGTTGTTGAACAAGGGGTATGGCCCCTTGCCTAGCCACAAACTGTGAAGTGACACCCTGGATGTGCGGGGCCGATGTAGTGAAAGTGGCCCCATGCGTTTGCACGTGTGGTATGTACTGGGTGGAGATGGGGGTGGGTAATCTCTGTTGGGGTACTGGTGCTTGTGTGCTCATTGACACTTGGTGAGTGGTTGTCTGTCCCATGCAAGGATGGACTGATGGGTTCATGTAGACATGGGGACTGAGGATGTGATATGAATCCTTAGGTTCAGATTGTGCCTCGAAGTCATCTACATCATGTTGGTTTTGGGGCTCCTCATTGGGTCGTCGTGAGTTTTGGCTCCTTGCCAGAAGGAGCTGGGAGATGAGTTTATGCTGAGGTTCAGAAAGGGGGATGATGTCATATATAGAGGGGATGAATTCGTGACCTCCCATGTATATGTGCTCGAAGTTTCGCTTTGCCTTCTGTTCTATGGTGTCAAGAGGAAGGTTGGCTTGAATCTTCACACAGATGTAGTTATACTGTTCTTGTGTGGGGACTATGAAGGCACATGCATTAGAGGTCGGGGATGACTCCATGGTGATGTGTGATGGGGCAACTTATGAGCTAGCTAACAAGTGCCGAGTTTGTTTCGGGCTAAGTGTGCAGAGTGTCCGGCGTGTGAAAACTGAAAATTTTTCTAAGTGTCTAGCGTGTACAATGTAAATGGGAGAAAATTTGGCTAAGTGTAAAATTATGAACCGTAGTCGTACGCGGATGGCGATTTCGGGTAAGAGCAAGTCACCTTGGAATTGTTATGTTGTGTGTATTGTATGCCTTAGACAAGGTGATCCATGTTGGTGCGAATCGCAGCGAATTCAGCTTTGAAACGGTCTCGTTTTGGGTGCTTTTGTTGAAAAAAACACTGTAGCGGTACTGTAGCAGCGTAAACACTGTAGCAGCGTATACGCCCGAACACTGTAGCTTACGCTTACGCTGACACTGTAGCTTACGTTTACGCTGACACTGTAGCTTACGCTTACGCTGAGACACTGTAGCTTACGCTTACGCTGACACTGTAGCTTACGTTTACGCTAACACTGTAGCTTATGCTTACATTGACACTGTAGCTTACGCTTACGCTGAGACACTGTAGCTGCGTAAAACATTGTAGCAGCGTAGATGCTGGGGTTTCAGTTTGGCAGCATAGACGCTATAGTCTGTTAGCAGCCTAGACGCTGGGGTTTCAGTTTGACAGCATAGACGCTGTAGTTTGTCAGCAGCGTAGACGTTGGGGTTTAGTTTGGCAGCATAGACGCTGTAGTTTGTTAGCAGCGTAGACGCTGGGGTTTAGTTTGGCAGCGTAGACGCTGTAGTCTATTAGCAGCGTAGACACTAGGGTTTCAGTTTGGCAGCGTAGACGCTGTAGTTTGTTAGCAGCGTAGACGCTGGGGTTTAGTTTGGCAGCATAGACGCTGTAGTCTGTTAGCAGCCTAGACGCTGGGGTTTCAGTTTGGCAGCGTAAACGCTGTAAGTTTTGCAAGCAAGGTTTTCGGTGGACCCTCCTTCTAGTACCAAAAAACTGTACTGACCGAAATCGTCGGTGCAACGCTGGAACGTTACGAGCACCGAAAGATCTACGGACAAGCACAGTTGACCCTCCCTCCGCTTGAGGGCAAGCTCGAACGGACGAAGGCAGAGTACCTTGAATGGTCCACACGCGGATCAAACAAGGACTTCCCCAACGTTTGTCGCTACAACACGTTGGGTTATACGTAAACAATGCACGTTAAATGTAAACCGTAAACAAGCACGATAATGTAAATGAGCCTGTAAACGTAAACTAAAAAACGAAGAAAACTGCAATAAATCTGAGCAAAATGTAAACTGTTTTATATTGAGAATTGATTACAAAGTGCACCGGTCCAAACGCAGTTGTGGCTTTGACACAAGGCGGACGAAAGGCCCCGGCAGCGTAATTGCTCTAGGTCTCCTCTGTTAGAAATTTTGTCCTCTCGAAAACGCAGAAAACTGGGCTATTTATAGGGGTAGGGTTACTGGGAAAATCGGACTGGGAGACACGTGGCGTATAGACCGGGCGTGCACATTTAGAAACAAGGTATACGCTAAGCGTATACGCTACATCAGGCCAGCGTATACACTGGGCGTATATGCTGGACTTGCTGGGCGTGTGAACTTGGATGGATGCTAGCGTGTACGCTGGGCGTATACGCTGGTGGATGCTGGCGTATACGCTGATGGATACTGGCGTATACGCTGGGCGTATACGCTGATGGATGCTGGCGTATACGCCGGGCGTATACGTTGATGGATACTAGCGTATACGCTGGGCGTATATGCTGAAACACTGTAGCATTTACACCGAAGCACTGTAGCAGTTACGCCGGAGCACTGTAGCATTTACGCCGGAGCACTGTAGCATTTATGCTGGAGCACTGTAGCAGTTACGCCGGAGCACTGTAGCATTTACGCCGGAGCACTGTAGCATTTATGCTGGAGCACTGTAGCAGTTACGCCGGAGCACTGTAGCATTTACGCCGGAGCACTGTAGCATTTATGCTGGAGCACTGTAGCAGTTACGCCGGAGCACTGTAGCAGTTATGCCGGAGCACTGTAGCATTTACGTCAGAGCACTGTAGCAGTTACGCCGGAGCACTGTAGCAGTTACGCCGGAGCACTGTAGCANACTATAGCAGCATACACGCTGGGCGTATAGGAATGGAAGATCATCATTTGGAGCCC
>MNCI01037314.1:5425-20409 GCA_015680685.1 Gnetum montanum
CTATCAGAGCAACAGTGCGATTAGGTGGAGTGCATTGATGTAGCATAACTACTTACCATGCTTTGCTATGCTTTGTAGCGTAGCATGTTTGGCGTAGAGTAGCATCTTGTCACGCTGTGCTACGCTGCGCAACGTAGCATAGCCACTAGTTCGAAGAAAAAAAATTTGTGTTGTGTCCTGCTGCATGCATTGGAAACCTTTTGTAGCAACTAAAAATGTCGATGGCTAGAAAACACTAGGGGGTCGACAGATGTGACAGTTCCAACCACGTATCTGCAGGAGGGCTGTGCTGGGTGTGTGTGGATATGGGGTGTCCTGAATGGTTTGGTCAATCAGACAGGGACTTACATCGGCGTCAATATAGCCTTTTGCAACATAAATAATGCGGAATGCAAGATAATGCTTAAAAGTAAAACAAAGCAGGAGAGAAATTGTAAAAGTGCGATAGTAATACGAACTAATGCTTAAAGGTGAATAAAATAGAAAATGATGCAAAACGAGACAAGCCAGAAATAAAGTAAAGTGTAGTTAGAAACATGCACCGCTCCGAAGCTACAAACTCACTCTGTCAGGGTGGATACAATCGGTTGCACAACGTGATGTAGTGCAGAAGTCCCGAGAGTAAGCAAGGCATGTCGAGCAAAAAGAGCTATGCACTTGGACGTGAACTTGGATACAAACAATGTGGGATTCTACCAAGGTGATAGAATGGAGACAAGACCCCACACCAACCGAGAGAGACTCATTATTTACAGTGTTAAATAGATGACTTTGATGTTACAATGATGGAGAGAGGAGAAGTCTTTATTTCAGTATTCCAAAGTTCCCACCCCTTAGAAGCTGTTTGCTTTAAAAACGATGCAAACTCTTTTGAAATTGCCAACCTTTTAAAAATTGTAGACCTCTTTTGCATGTTGTTTTCCAGGGTATTTATAGGACAAAGGGCATGCGAAAGGGGTGGTTTGAATGCTATGTGCCTTGGGCCTTCGTTGTCTTGCTAGTGCTACTCATGCTGTTTGTGACCGTTGGACCTACAAGACCATTGCGATGCAAACCTGTGTGTAATAACTACAATTCTACTACATCGTAATTGTGTCATCAATGTCTGGAGACATGATCCAATGATCTGATTAGGTGGAATGCATTGATGTTGCTCAACCACCTGCATGCCTTGTTGTGCTTTGTGATGTAGCATGCTTGGTGTAGCGTAGCACTTTGTTGCACATTCTACTATATGTCACATGCTTGCTACACTATGCTACACTATGTAACGTAGTGTAGAATAGCAACTAGCCTTAGTCACAAAAGATTTGCCAATTTGCAAACCTTTTATTTTGTGATGCAAGTCTTGTGAACTCCGTTGACTCCACCTTTTGAACTGCCTTCTGTCTCTTCCGTAGGATTGCTACACCTTGCTGCGCCATGTAGCTCAACGTAGCGTAGTAGCAAACATGATCCACCACTTCTTGATGGAAAGGGACATCATTGCAGAACTCAAAATTAGGCAAGAGGAGTGGGTAGTGAAGTTGTTGCCATGCTACACTGTGTGACCTAGCGTAGCGTAGCACTTCGTTCCACCATCGTCTTCTGGAGCTTGCTACGCTACATAGCGTAGCAGGCTTCGTGACTTAGAAAACTTGCCAAACTATTTTTTGTGCATCCAGAGTGCTGTTGCCAATTCTGCACACTATTTCTGAGCAAGCTATTGGCTGGTTAGGCTACCTTGGTGGACAAGCAGGATGGCACAGAACCTGTCCATGCTCAAAGTAGAAAATTTGCCAAACTGGCTGACCTGAACTCAGAACGTTCTCCTCCTGATGAACTACCGTAGTGCTACGTGGACTGCAAGAGCCTAGTGAATCAAGGATGACCCTGCATTTTTTAGGGTGTTTTAGTATTAAGAGAGTTAGCATGATGCCAAGGGTGGTGGTGTCGTAGATGTTCCAAACCATGTTCTCAATGTGTCATGAACGATGTTCCAGAGCTACAGCATCCCACCCACTTGTTAGCATCGCGCCCACTTTTTCGGTGTGTATTTGGTGCTAGTGCATGTTGGGGATGCGATGAGAACCTAGTTTAAGGTCTTGGTAGACCATGTGTTGGTTTAAGGTCCCAGCGGACCATTGTGCTGGTTTAAGGTCCCAGTAGACCATACATGCTAGTTTATCATCGTAGCAGATGTGCAATGCCAGTTTATAGTCATAGTGGACTAATAGTGCCAGTTTTATGTTGTAGTGGATGGCTGCTACCAGTTTAACGTCGTAGCGGGCATTGCTCGATGCTGCTAGTTTATCGTCATTGTGGACGCTGCCTGGTGTGACTGCCAGTTTACCATCATAGCGAATGGTGCTTGTTGTTACTGTTGCACTTCAAACATAATATGGCTTGAGGTACATGTGGTTCACCAGGTTGGCAAACTCATTGCCATCCATGTCTGCCAGTTTGAAGGCTCCATTCCTGAAGGCTTTAGGGACCACATAAGGACCTTCCTAGTTGGTTGAGAATTTCCTCATGTGCTCTTAGATGACCTTGAGGATGAGGTCTTCCTTCTGCACTAGCTATTGATGTGGGTCTGCACGCTACTTCTGCTATTGTTTATTCTGATAGTGCTTTATTCGTCTCAGCATATGCACACATTCCTCCTCAACTGAGTCGAGGTTAATAGTCGGTGATTTGTTATTATGGGCTTCACTCACGATGTCGAACAGGATCATCCAAAGTGAGGGTACCTACAAATCAAGAGGCAATACAGCTTCAGATTCGTAAATAAGACTGTAAGGGGTCTTACTTATCGTAGCTCTACAAGTCGTTCGGTAGGCCCAGAGGATGTAGAGTATTTTCTTGTGCCACCACCTTTTGCTATTGTTAAGCATCTGCTTCAGCAAGTTAATGATGGACTTATTTGTAGCCTTCGCTTGCCCATTCACCTGTAGATAATAAGGAGAAGAAAATAATTATTTAATGCCTAGATTGCTATAGAAGGTTCGAGTTTCCATACTATTGAACTATGGGCCATTGTCGGTCACAATAGTCATCGAAAGCCCAAACCTAGTTACTATGTTATCAAGGATGAAATGGCAGATTTGCTGGGACATCATTTTCCTCAGGGGAATAGCCTCCACCCACTTGGTAAAATACTCTATGGTGGTGATAATGAAGCTATGCCCTGCGGAGGACTTAGGCGTGATAGGCCCTATGAGGTTTAGTTCCCATCGTTAGAAGGGCCACGTGATTTGCATTGGGTGAAGGTCTATAGGTGCTACGTGTATGAGATTTTCATATCTCTGGTAGGTGTCACATGTCTTGACTTTTGACAAGTAGTCACGTTTCATGTAGGGACAATAGTACCCTAGGAATCTAATTTTTTCCGCCATAGCCTTGGGTGCTATGTGTCTACCGCACAGCCCTTCATGAACCTCATTAACTACCTTTTGTGCCTACTCACCACCCACGCATGCCAACAATATCCCATCATAGGATCATCAACACAGGGCATCATTTCCCATGAGCATGTATTACCGAGCATGCTTATGGATTGCATCTCTCTGGTCTGATGTCAATCCACATGGGGGTTCGCCATGCTGTAAATAAGCTTTAATGTTATCGTACCACTCCGGGGTACCTGCAGCATCGACAGAGGCCACATGTTCTGCTTGAGTGATAGGCTCTACACATTCTATGATCTTGGTTGGTAGGTTTTCCAAAGAATGTAAAGGGATGTTTAACACGAGGGTAGCTAGGGTGTCTGCTACGGTGTTCTCGTTACATGGCACATGTTGCACATCCATGGTTGCAAATTGCTTGAGTAAGATTTTTGCTAGGTCACAGTAGGGTTGTAGGTGCGTAGCCTTGTAAGCATAGACTACGGTGATTTGATTCACGACTAGTTGTGAATCTCCTCGAATTGCCAGATGTTGTATGCGCAACGCTTGGGCAGTTAAGAGGCCTCTGAGCAGCCCCTCGTATTCTGCCACATTGTTGGTACAAGGGAACATAAAACGATAAGCAGATGGGTGCGTTTCCCCAGATGGGAATGTGATTGTGGCAGCGGCGGTACCTCCTCGTGGGTTGAGGCACCATTGAAATGTAAGGTAGCCTCAAAATGTAACAAGACGATGGTGACATTGCTAATGTATTCATCCAGGAATTCTAGGCCTATGGTAGCTTGGTCGTTGACTGGCGAGGTTGTAAGTTGGGTTGCTATGGCTTGACCCTTTGTCAATGATTGACTTACATAGCATAGGTCAAACTTCATGGTTATTTCCTTCCATTAGGCTATCCTACTACTTTCGTACAGGTTGCTAGTGATAGCTCGAAGTATGTTGCTTTTGCAAATGATGTTGGTTGTGCTACGGAATAGGTAATGCTGCCACGTTTTTAGTGCGAATACTAAGACTAGGCAATTCCTCTCCACTTCGTTGTACTTCACCTCGCATGCTACTAGTGCATGGCTTAGGTAATACACCAGTATATTAGAACCATCATCCTTCTTTTGACATAGCAGTGCTTCTATGGATGTGTCGGAGGTGGAAAGGTATATGAAGAAAGGCTTGTCCCTTTGCGGTGGATGCACTGTTGGGAGGTACGAGAGCTCCTTCTTCAGGTCATCGAAAGATTGTTGACACTGGGTTATCCATTCAAAGTCAACCCCCTTTTTTAGAAGATGTTGCATGGGGTGTAACTTGTCGGTCAGCCTAGCTATGAACCTTTGAATGAATTGTACCCTACCTTGTAAAACGTGTAACTTCTTAAGGTTTGTGGGAGGCACTAGATTGATGATGGCCTTGACTTTTTCTGGGTCCACCCGTATTCCAACCTCCGATACTACAAACCCGAACATGCATCCGATCTTTACTCTGAAGATGTACTTCTTAGGATTGAGACGTAAGTCGTGCATTTGGAAGTACTTGAGGACTACCCCTAGATCGCGTGGGTGATTGGCTACCTTCTTGGACTTAACTACTATGTCATCTACGTAATCATTTAATGTTTATAGGATGTAGTCATTGAAAATGTAGGTCATGGGTCACTAGTAGTTTGCTCCAGCATTTTTGAGCCCGAAAGGCATCATGGTATAGCAAAACGTTCCCCATGGAGTCATGAAGGTTGTTGACAGTTGGTGCTCTAGGTTGATGTAGATTTGGTTGTATCCAAAGAAGCAATCCATGAAGGATAGCAAAGCATGGCCAGCCATGGTGTCAATGAGTTGATCAATGCTCAGGAGTGGGAAGTTGTCTTTGATCGTTGCCTTGTTCAAGTCTCGAAAGTCTATACAGATTCGTATCCCTCCTACTTTCTTTGAAACTACAACGATGTTGGACACCCACTCTGAATAGTCGACCACATAGATGAAACCTGCTTGGTATAACTTAGTGATTTCATCCCTCACGACTAGTGCGATTTCTGGCTTAATTTCATGAGCCTTTTGCTTGACTACCTTTACGTGTGGGTCTAGGACGATGTTATGCTAGATTAGCCACAGATCTAGACCTGGCATGTCACCGTACAACCATGTGAAAACATCAATATGATCTTGTAGAGTTTTAACTATGCCTTCATGTGTTTGTGTGTCTAGGAGGGAGGTGAGTCTTAATGTCTTTACCTCCCCCTTTGACATGGTCATAGGTATCTTGACAAGAGGATCCTCGGTTACATCCCCAGCCTCTAAATCTAGGGCTTGGACCGGGTGTCTGGGCCAATCTAGGAATGCTTCTAAGGCTGCTATAGTGTTAATCATAGTCCACTTTGGCTATTGCTAACATGCTTAATTATGTAACAAGTGTTACTACTGACACCGCGAGACCTCCTCTGCTTCGTACAGAGTTGTGGGTTGACGTCCCTGACAAATTTACATTCATGTAGGGACTTGTCGATAACATGATCAAACGTCTTCAGCAGGCGGACCCTTGTGCAGGTAAGTATCAGGGCTAACTACCCTTATGTTGCTACTATGAAGCTTTTGAGTTTGTTGATTATGCTATGCTAACGTGATTACTATGCTCCGTGCATTAAATAGCCTCTTGGCTTAAGTGGGACTTGGCACAACGTATGAAGGTTGGCATGGTGCCTACACTCTCACCTGATGTGACTGAGGTGTCTTGTTGCACGTTTGATGAGGCTTATAACTGTGTCTTGCACTCGGCATGCTCTCTGTGGGAATGTAGGCACACCAATGAGGACCTATGGAAATGGGTCCAGAGGGCCAAGTAGACAGAGGCCGACCTGGCTGCCAAGGTGGAGAATCTTAGGTCGAGGAATGCTTTTCTTATAAACCACAACCCTGGCCCAGTCGACTGGAAGAGGGCTGTAGACGACTATGCCAGGTTTTGGACCATCGTTCATCAGAACGTTGAATCCACCTGTGAGATAGTTGAACAGCAAAGGTAGATGGACATGTTGGCCTAGAAGTGCCAAGACATGAAAGACATCAGTGCTAAGGTCTTCGAATAGGGGAAAATCCAGAGAGACCATAAACATATGTACAAGCTAGAGAATGAGACCCACCGAAAACTATACAGAGACACTACTATGGAGGCATTCACGCACAAAGCATTCGTGAAGGCTAGTAGTGCTTTTGATGCCTATGCTAAATTTACAGAGTGGGTGGAGGTCACAGAATCTCCTGACTTGAGCGTGAACCTTCCTACAGGAGAGACCACAACCACTTCCCTTTCCCTAAAACCTCTAACATGGATGATAGCAGAAATGGAGAAGGCTGCTACAACGAATGCTGAACCCAAAGACAGGGTTGGATGGATATTTTGATAGAGGAGATTTGGTGTTGCCTCAAGCTTGGTCTAGACCAGATTTCCCTTGAGACTGGTATAGGCTCCTCTCAGGTTAGCCACTTTCATGTTATGTTATAGCTTGTGTTTATTGTGTTTGTTGCCCTAGCTAACTACTTCATTCTTGCGGTGTAGGCTCCTGATGAGGGTGCGAGACCTACGGGGAGAGGGAATGCAGGATCAGTAGAAGGCAGTGCAGGAGCAGGTGATGCACAAGTAGATGAAGCGAAGGCAAACGATGAAGGCATTGCAACCGAAGACAACCCATGATAGCATGGGATCTTCTTCTTTTTTAAAAAATTTTTTGCAACATTGCCAATAGGCAAAAATTTTGAATGAAATGAAACACTTCAGAAAGGAAGTTAATTTTTTTGTTAACTTTTGTATTATGTAAAGTTTTCATGCTTTCATATGCTAGTTTTAGGCCATCTTGGGCCATTGCTAATTTTGGACCATTTTGAGCCATTGTATGACAAATTAAAGTGACAAGTGATAATGCCGGTTTTAGTTCATTAACAAAGTAATAAGGTAGTGATGCTAGTTTTAGGCCATTCCGGGCTATAGCGTAGCATGCCGAACGGTTAGCATACTAACAAGGCAAGGAAATGGTGAATGTACAAGGATAGCAATTGGGCGGGAAGCTGTAGGGTTGCTACGCTATGCATAGCTACTTCTTGACCCATCGTGGGTTGATTGGAACATAAGGTTGAGGTGTTTCACCAGGGCCCCCATTCATGTCATTGTCCTTTGCTTGGAAGGGCAACTCAAACCATGCGTTTTTAATTTGAGGGTCAATTCGCTGGACTGATCCTTCTGTTGAATGATTAATATATGCATGAATAGGCACATCATCCTCAGAGTTTGTAACTTCTAAACCTTGTTCCATGCCTATGTTGTTAATTGCTTGCGTTGCCACTTCGTCACCATGGATCACCACCTCTCTACTTGCATATGGTAAGTGGATTTCCTAGTGTATAGGTGAGGAGACAACCTTGAGTTGCACTAACCATGATCTCCCCAAGATCAGGTTAAACCTAGGCATTTCTTCAACTATGATGAATGTTGCGTCTATGGGGAACTAGTCCCCTGCTACAAAGTTTATGTGAATCGTGCCCTTCACCAGGACACGTGCCTTGTTGAATGACCTTAGACATGATGTTGTTGTTGGTTTGATTTGGTTGACCAACCCCAACTTGTTCACAATAGGGAATGGAATGACATTTGTGGCAGCCCCATCATCAACATGTACCCTTCGGATCTAGTGTTGGCCAACCTGAATTGTGATAAAGAGAGGTGCCTCTTCGATGACTACGAAGATCCTTCGGGATCTTCCCTAATGGTGTTATTACTAAAAATTAATTGAGGTGTTGCAGACTCCATGGGTAAAGAGAGGAGCATTACCAAGTGGATTGCTCCCTCTTCAGCTGGCATGTTCCCGTCGACTAGAATCATCGTTAACATGCAAACTAGAGCCTCTCGGTGGGGTACAGATGCCATGACTAGGTCATTCAAGCTCAATGTAGCATTTTTATGCTTTAGGGCTTGCCCGACCTGGGTAAGGGTGTCCAAAAAATCTTGGCTACCCACCTATTTGACACTTTCCTCCCCTTCGATTCATCCTAGAAGACGAATCTCTTAAGGAGAGACGACCTTGGACCTAGGTTAAAATCCTTGTCGGTAAGGTAATGTAGGTTGTGTAATCATGTTGACCTTCATCTTTGGTGACGAAGGTGTAAATACGAGGGGTGAAGGCATAGGCTTTGAGATACCTTTGATGGTACTTTCCATCGACATCTCGCACACCAAGTGGGCTTCTCGCATTGTGGGGCGAGGAGGTTGTTTAACGTTGTTGCACGGGATGGGGCTTGTCGAAGAAGTTGGCCCCCTAATGATGAATGGAGCTAGAGGTGTTAATTGAAGGGGTCATGTGACCTCGCTAATAAGCAGTGTAGAGGTAGATGCCTATGGTGGAAGTTTTCGGATGAAGGGTGGCTGCAAGCTTGGACCAACCATTGGTGGTATCGATGCACTACACTGAGGCACACAAATTATAAATGGCTGGAAGGGTGGCCTGGGATCATTGTCAATACTGATGGTGTTGATTACATAACTAGCACTATTGGCATTGAGGGGATCTATGTAGACATACATAGATTGATTTTCAGGGCGGACTAGGTTACTTTCATCCAGCACCAGCTTTCCCAGGTCGATTAATCTTTGGATGTTAGCCTACAACAACAGATAATAATCCATGGTGTGACCACATAGTTGGTGGTAGTCACAAAACCTATCTAGCCTGAAACCCCTAGGAACTGGAGGCTCATTGGGTAGGGCCAAAGAGGGATTCCTAAGGAACTCACAGTAACATTGATGTCTCATGTTTGCTTCCTCCAACATATGCTTGTGTTGGATGTATCCTACTG
This sequence comes from Gnetum montanum, assembly GCA_015680685.1. Taxonomy (NCBI): domain Eukaryota; kingdom Viridiplantae; phylum Streptophyta; class Gnetopsida; order Gnetales; family Gnetaceae; genus Gnetum; species Gnetum montanum. The sequence continues at coordinate 14,634 of MNCI01037314.1, forward strand.
CCAACAGTTGCTTCAACAATTCTATAGGTTTGAGAGGTAGCAAGGTGTATTTCGAATAATCTTTGTGCTTGAAGTTGGGCTTAGTGTATGCAGATGCCTTGGGCATAGGTGCGGCGAGCTGTGGTTCTTGGCCTAGTTTGGGCACAGAGTTAGCCACAGGTATGGCTGATTTCTTGTTATTCTTACTTCCCCTGTTGCTGGGTTTGGGCATAGCCTCAGTTACCACAGTGGCCACTATGGTTGTTGGGGCCTTACCCTTGTCCTTTTTTGCAAAGTTTTTCTTGTAAGAAGTGTAGGCCGAGTCTTTGCTTGCCTTGGCCGCATCTTGTATGCTTTTAGTCTGAGCGAAAGCTTGGCTAAGAGAGCGTGAAGAGAGATAATACAGTTTGGACTTGATGAAGTCATTCACTGCATCCTTAAAGATGGCTAACAAGTGAGCCTCCACGATGGGCTCATGGATTTCATCAAGGGTCACACTCCAACATTGAATGAATTTTTGGACTAGTTCTAGCAGGTCTTGTTTTACACTTATTAGCTGATCCAGCATGGTTTCTGGCTTCAAGTTGTATTTGAAGCATGTCACAAACTAGGTCAATAGTTCTTCCAAAGTTGAAATGGATGAATGTGGCAATGCGCGGTACCAATATAGGGCTTTCTTGGCTAGGGACATGGCAAAGACGTGAATGATCGTATGCGACCATTGTTGTAATAGCAAAGACTTTGACTACAAAGTGACGAGATGTGTGTTGGGATCTCCCTCCCCATCTTACTTCGTGAAGTGTGGGAGAGACATCCTAGGTGGTAATACCAAAGTAGGGATTACAAGGTTGATGGGGTCATCCTGATAAAAGTCCATGACTTATACCGTGTCGAACCCAATAGCTTTGAGGTATTTTATTTTCTCAGTTAGGGTCTGGATGAGACGAAACTCTTAGTTCATACCCGGTGACGTTGTAGATGGCTAAGGAAATATAGAGGCAACTCCTACATGTGGCATGGTGGCGGTGGCGGGTTGACCCATCGACGGTGCCATTGGGGCCACCCCTGCTAAGGGTGCTGCTTGCATTGTCCACCACTTGGTGGGTGGTATTGTCAGAGCAGTGATAGTAGGTTGAGTCACCGGATAGACCATTTGGGTTACCAGCGAGATAGACCATGGCCCCATGCCAGGATGTACCATTTGCGGGGTTGGGTAGGTTTGAGGGTGAGTATAGTGAGACATCTGTAACTGTTGTAGAACAGAGGAAGAGGCGAATGGGGTCCACCATGTGGATGGACCTAGGCCCACCACAGTGGATGAAACATATGCATATGTAGGAATTGGCATAGCAGTTATGTATAGTTGAGAAGTAGGTACAGTATGGACATGCAGTAGGGCAGTCATGATAGGCATGTTGCGCACCATAGGGATGTGCTGATACACAATTCGCAGCAGCACAGTTGCTGTGAGCACAACTAGGGAATAAGGGTGATGATATGTCGAGTATGTGGCATGGCTACCCATTGCAGTTACGATCGTAGGCTTCTGAACCGTAGGCGTGATGACAAAGGGAGTGGTGATAGACAGCGGGTTGGCCCAAAAGGATTGGGTAGGCAGGATAGGAACAGGGTTGACTTGATCTCCCTCGTCAAATTGGGAATCAAGCTCCTCTTGTCCATCTTGAAAGGTGTCATCCTGGTTGAACGCGGTGTCTGGTTGGTCCCTAAGTCTAGCCAATTGGATCAATTGGTCTAGTATCCTTTGATACGCTTACGTTAAAAGCAAAGGAATGTCAGGGGTAGGAACGAATTCCTTCCTGTTACAATAAGTGAACTTGAAGCTATGTTTTTCCTCAAACTCGTGTAAATCCAAGGGTAGATTAGCCTCCACCTTTGGGCAAAGAAAACTATAACACTCATGTTGCTAGGTTAACTCCTCAAGTCCCCTGTTTTGGATTCTAAGAGATCGACGTGCTTCCATCGCGGTGTTTAGTGGTTTTTCGACATGAGTGGTGCCTTGAACTGTGAAGGGCACCTCCGCATTGAAGGTGTCAACAACAGTGGTGGTGGGCGCCATTGCTAAGCAAGTGATTATGCAAAAAATGCAAGAAGTGCAAAAAGAACAAAAGGGCTGAAAAAGCAATAAAAGATGGCTTTACGTCTTGCCAGATTCCAGAGGAACCATCAAGGTGAAAGATCTATACTACACAAAGTGTAAACAACCACAAAGGGTGTCATGTTTATGCCAATGCACGATGAGGTACAGAGCATGTGCAAGACTACCGTAAGGCAAGTTCAGTTGACAAGCGATCAAGAAGGCTTTATGTCTCATAGGATCCCAGAGGGACCGTCGAGGTGATCGACCTGCACCACACAAGGCACAAACAACCATAGAAGGGTGTCACATTTATGCCTGTGCAAGCTAAGGCACAGAGCACGAGCAAGACTATTGTAAAAGGGAAGGCAAGTTAACTCACCGTCAAAAGGCTTTATGTCCCACAGGATCCTAGAGGGATCATCAAGGCAACTGATCTACACCGTACAACACATAAACAACCATAGATGGTGTCGGGTCTATGCTAATGCATATCAGGGTGTAGAAGGCTTGCGAGGCTACCGTAAGGAGAGCTAGCTAACCTAGAAGGCTTTGTGTCTTGTAGGATCCCTGAGGGACCGTCAAAGCGACCAGTCTATTCCACATGAGGTGGGGTCCAGAACGCATGCAAGAGAACCGTAAGATGGGTGAACTAACTAGCGATCAAGAAGGCTTTGCATCTTGTAGGATCCTATAGGGACTGTCAAAGAGATCGACCTATACCACATGAGATGAGGTACAGAATGCATGCAAGGCAACCATAAAATAAGCTAGTTAGCTAGCAATCAGAGGCCTTATGTTCTGTAGGGCTCCCAAGGAGTTGTCGAGGTGACCAGTCTGCACTGCACAAAGCGCAAACAATCATAGGAGCGTGTTGCATTTACGCTTACATGTATCAAGGTGTAGAAGGCTCACAGAACTACCATGACACATGGAAAAGGCACCAAGTGGCCCTCCTTCTAGCACCAGAAACTGTAGCAACCAAAAATGTCGACAACTGGAAAATACCGGAGGGTCGGCGGATGCAACAGTTCTGACCCCGTATCTGCGGGAGCACCGTGTTGGATGTGTGTGGACATGGGGTGCCCTAAATAGTCTGGTCGACTAGACAGGGACTTACATCAGTGTTAATATAGCCTTTTGCAACGTAAATAATGTGGAATGCGAGATAATGCTTAAAAGTAAAACAAAGAAGGAGAGAAACGGTAAAAATGCAACAGTAATACAAAGTAATGCTTAAAGGTGAATAAAATAGAAAATGATTCAAAATGAGACAACAAGCCAGAAATAAAGTAAAGTTTAGTTAGAAACATGCACCGCTCCGAAGCTACAAACTCACTCAGTTAGGGTGGATACAATCGGTTGCACAGCATGATGGACTGTAGAAGTCCTGAGAGTAATCAAGGCATGTTGAGCAAAAAGAGCTATGCACTTGGACGTGGACTTGGGTACAAACAATGTGGGGTTCTACCAAGGTGGTAGATTGGAGATGGGACCCCATGCCAGCTAAGAGAGACTCACTATTTACAGTGCTAAACAGATGACTTTGATGTTACAATGCTGGAGAGAGGAGAAGTCTTTGTTTTAGTATTGCAAAGTTCCCACCACTTGGAAGTTGTTTGCTTTAAAAAGGATGTGAAATATTTTGAAGTTGCAAATCTTTTAAAAATTGCAGACCTCTTTTGCATGCTATTTTCCAGGGTATTTATAGGACAAAGGCATGCAAAAGGGGTGGTTTGAATGCTATGTGCCTTAGGCCTTTGTTGTCTTGCTGGTGCTACTCATGCTATTTGTGACCATTGGACCTACAAGACCATTGCGACGCGAACCTGTGTGCAATAACTACAATCCTACTACGCCGTAATTACGTCATCAACAACTAGAGACATGAGCCAATGGTTTGATTAGGTGGAGTGCATTGATGTTGCTCAACCACCTGCATGTCTTGCTATGCTCTGTGATGTAGCATGCCTGGCATAGAGTAGCACTTTGTCATGCATTATGCTACATGTCACATGCTTGCTACACTATGCTACGCTACATAGCATAGCAACTGGCCTTAGTCATGAAAGCTTTGTCAATTTGCAAACCTTATCTTCTACGATGCAAGTCTTGTGAACTCCATTGACTCCGCCTTTTGAAATACCTTTTATCTCTTCCGTAGGATTTCTACGCCTTGCTGTGCCATGTAGCTCAGTGTAGTGTAGCAGTAAACATGATCCTCCACTTCCTGATGGAAAGGGACATCATTGCAGAACTCAAAATTGGGCGATGGGAGTGGGTAGTGAAGTTGTTACCATGCTACCCTATGTGACATAGCGTAGCGTAGCACTTTGTTCCGCCATCATCTTCTAGAGCTTGCTATGCTACATAGCGTAGTGGAGCATAGTAGGCTTTGTGACTTAGAAAACTTGCCGAACTATTTTTTACGCATCTACAGTGCTGCTGCTAATTTTGCACACTGTTTCTGAGCAGGCTATCGGCTAGTTACGCTACCTTGGTAGATAGGCAAGATGGCACAGAACTTGTCTATGCTCAAAGTAGAAAATTTTCTGAACTGGTTGTCCTAAATTCAGAATGTTCTCCTCCCGATGAACTTCCATAGTGCTATGCAGACTACAAGATCCTGGTAAAGCAAGGATGACCCCGCATTTTTTAGGGTGTTTCACCTTTGAAGTNTTATGCAGACTACAAGATCCTGGTGAAGCAAGGATGACCCCGCATTTTTTAGGGTGTTTCACCTTTGAAGTGTGCTAACTATTTAGGGCATATTTGCTATGCTATGCTACGCTACGTAGTGTTTCATAGCATAGCAACCGTCCTTAGTCACAAAAAATGTCACCAATCTGCAAACTTTGCCTTTTGCTATACGAAGCTTACGAACTTGCTGATCTCACCCTTTGAGATGCCTTCTATCACTTTCGCAGAATTGCTATGCCATGCTGTGCCATGTAGCTTAGCGTAGCGTAGTGTCCAACATGGCCTACTTCTTGCCAAGTTTACTGTTTTTTGACTAAAGGAGACATTGCTAAAGGACTTGAAGTCAGGCGAGGGGACTGACTGTCTAGTTTTTGCTACACTATGCTACGCTGTGTGGCATAGCATAGCGTAGCACTGTGCTTCTACAAACGTGTTCTAAAGTTTGCTACGCTACATAGCGTAGCGTAGCGTAGCAAAAATCCTTGACTTAGAAAACTTGCTAAAGCATTTTGTGCATTCTGAGCACCACAAAAAATTCCACGCACCACTCCTAAGTGCGCTATCGGCTAGATGAACTACTCAGGTGGGCAAGCTAGAGAATCCATTTAGCCTATTGACACATGTGGTAGAAAACCTGCTGAACTGGACAGTCTGAACATCAGAGCATCCATCTCCTAAAGAATTGTTGTAACGCTGTGTGAATTGCAAAGACCTAGTGAAGCAAGCATGCCTTCAAATTTTTGGGTGTTTCATTGACCCCTCTTTATTGATGTCTAGAGGATGGGCTCAAGAGACATTGACAAAGAATACAAAACACCACGGAAGACACGATGCTAATGTTGCTACTTGGTGATTGTCAAGATGTTGCTACGATGCACTTGAGAGTGTTGCTAGGGTTTTTGCAAGGGGAAAGGATGAAGAAGGGAGGAAGGAGGTTCAGGAAAATGGTAAAGATGAGGCTTAGCAAGGTCCCTCATCCAAGTGCTCATGAGGGATTTTTTC
>MNCI01037317.1:0-12501 GCA_015680685.1 Gnetum montanum
ATGAAAGCCATGATTATACAATAAAAAAAGGTTAAAATATATAAACATGGAGCATGGTAAACATATGCTAGATACAACATGGTGTCAAAAAAAATATTTGATATATGCATGCAAGATATATCAAATGTATAAATGTGAGACAATGAAAAAAATGAATGATACCATAAGCATATATAATGATATCTCAATGATATGAATGATTACAAAACACATGCCATAAACATCTAGTCTAGATAGCAAGTTGTATGTAAGTACATAATCATCAAATGCTAAGAAACTATCATAATAGGACCATGTCTAATATCATCATAATGTAAACATATTCATCAGTATCCCCAAATTTATAATGCTAAGATTACACATTTTCTAGTATGATATATTTCCAATGTAACACTAGCATACAAATATATTTGTAAATAAGATAATCATATTAGCTATATCCTATTATATATATAGATAATAACATTACTAGTAATAATAAAAATAGCATAAAATCTCTATATATTATCATCAAATAGTTAATCTATGGTATCATAGTCCATCATAATGGAGAGTGTTCAAGTACATAGAGCGCCATAATTCATATGTTCATGATGGATAACCAAAGTCATAAATAACAATAAGAAGCTAAAATAAACAACAAATCTCCAAAGTATAAGAAAACTTAAATAATTATCATAAAACTTTTATTCACAAGACCCACCAACTCTTTGAGCTACATTAGAACCTAAAATATGAATATAAGTTCATATAAATTAAGTGAGATCCTATAACACCCCTATTAATTATCTATAAAATATCCTATAAATAACTAATAGAGATACTATGAAACCCCAAGGATATGGATTTAACCTTGATTTACTAACTCAAAAAGAAGCAATAAAATAGATAAAAAGTATTAATTAGGAGCATAAATATAATAGACCAATATAGCACAACAAAATTTTATAAAAATTGTATATATAATCAAATAAAATTTATTTTAAAAAAATTTAAGATTTGTGCAACTACAAAAGATATGTTGTATAAAAATTACAATCGTTGGATCATAAAATAGTGTGTGATAAGTGGCGAGGTACCCCTACACTCAACCATATTAATATGAGCACTTTATGCACGATTTGGTCGAACTCCGCAGATGGGCTAGTTGTGGTATCTAGAAAGTTACTCATAGATCACAGTTTGCTATCTTCCCACCTGGAGTAGTATTAGCTTTGTCACGTATGGTTTAGTCCAGAGTGAGGTGTATGATGTGTTCCTACACTAATGCAACTCTTGGGTATGATGGGAAATAATATAAACTAAGCTAGGAGAGAGAGAGAGGGTGAGAGAGTATCTAAACTATCCCAAGTGCGATGAGCGTCCATTCCTTAATCATTCATACACAGTAAGGACCTCATGCGCGACTACCACTAGGATTACCAAGCACATGGCCTAGGTATGCTACTGGGTTACCAAGTACTCACACTTAAATGCTCGTGATTAAGTCGTACTCCTTTCGCATTACTAGGAGATAAGGGTAGAGAGATATTAATTAAGGAACCAATAAATAAAAATAAAAATTAAATAATTAAGCTAAGTGGATGCTGCAATTATGAAGTAATCTCAAACTTTATTGTCGTTCATGTGCGTGTCCAAGTACGTCANATTACACTCTAGGTCTTAGGGTTTGATGACGTTGAAGTATGGCTTGGAGTTTATCCTCTTCAGTTCAGGGATCCTGTACCGTCCATTCTAATGTTCTAATGTTTGATAGAGTCAGAACCTCCCATGGGCACCGTGGTTGCAGAAACATTTTATTTGCTTTGACATACCAAGCTGCAAACACTTGTCGTTCCTCCTCGTAGGCTCTGGCTTTGTCTTTGTATTCTTGAAAATCTATGAGTAGTCAAGCCAAGTCTATTGCAACACCTTTCTACCCCTGGTAGCTTACTTTAACCACCTCAAGTTCAAAATTTGCAACCTCAAATTTTTGCAATGTTTTCTTATGTTCAACAAATTCTGTTTCATATTGCTCGAGCTCTATTCTTGAGTGCCCTGCTATTAACATGGCAAGGTTGGCATATTGCAAGTTTACCAACCCCATGTACTTTGTAAGGTCTTGGATCTCTAGGTCTTGACCTTTAACTTCTGCCTGGTGGGCAAATGCGTATGTGTCCAACATGGCCTGCCAGTCAGCGTGTTAAGCATTGAGAGTGTTGATGTGAGACTTGGCCATATGGATCTCCTTTTTGATGATTTTTTTATACATCCCCACTTGGTCCCAGAAATGCTCCTTTAGTTTCTCATGACATTTATCCTCATTCTGCCATGCACTTATTTCAATGGCCATCTTATGATGGATGGTGCATACCTCCTCCATCAAGAGGATTTGATTTTCCTTGGCTAAATGGTTCAGGTCCTGAATGATCTTAATTAGTCATTTTTGCAATTTCTGAAAATGTTCCTTGAGAACATTCTTTTATTTCTCCATAGAGGTCAACCGAAGGTTTTCAGCAACAAGTTGTTTATTTTCCTCTTGTAAGGCTTTGAGTGTTTTGATGTGCGCATAAGTTTGCGCTTGTGCCACAGAGGCATCCCAAACAACCTTCTCTTTTTTTTTGCCACCTTTTTATTCTCTATAAATAATTTATTAAGTTGCTTGGTTCTGAAAGTGTCCAGCTGGTCTATGGGAATGAATTGAGAAGGATATCGCTGCACTACTTGCAAGGTCATGAGCCTTTCTTGCAATCTTTGCACTTCTGCTTTAGCATGCTCAACCCTCATCTCTATCATGATCGACTTCCCTTTGGTGGAAATGAGGTCTGATTGTATTGCTGTAACATCCTATGGGATGTCAAATAAAGACGTCATTACCTATCCTATTTGTAGTAAATGGTTGAGTACATCCTCATGTTCCGCAGGAGTCATTGAGGTACTGACCAGAGTTTGAGCATCCCGTGCTCCTGTAAGATCTATTGGTAGCACAACAGGCACATTGAATGATTCTTTAATGTGGTCTGCGACCACTTCTGCGGCTCCTACTACATCCTGGTGCTGCATGACCACCACCATGGCCCCTTCACTGGTTTCCAACTGCACCTAAAAGGACACAACGTTTCCTAAAATCTGTTGTGACCAAGTGCTCTCCCCTCCTCCTGTCTAAATGAACATTTCACCTTGTGCATGATCCATAGAAACTATAGGCTGTATAGCATCGTTGATGACACTGAAGAGATTTATATCATCATGACTTCCCCAACTAACCGTCTTAGTGATGGCCTTGAGANTTTGAGTGCCCTGCTATTAACATGGCAAGGTTGGCATATTGCAAGTTTACCAACTCCATGTACTTTGTAAGGTCTTGGATCTCTAGGTCTTGACCTTTAACTTCTGCCTGGTGGGCAAATGCGTATGTGTCCAACATGGCCTGCCAGTCAGCGTGTTAAGCACTGAGAGTGTTGATGTGAGACTTGGCCATATGGATCTCCTTTTTGATGATTTTTTTATACATCCCCACTTGGTCCCAGAAATGCTCCTTTGGTTTCTCATGCCATTTATCCTCATTCTGCCATGCACTTATTTCAATGGCCATCTTCTGATGGATGGTGCATACCTCCTCCATCAAGAGGGTTTGGTTTTCCTTGGCTAAATGGTTCAGGTCCTGAATGATCCTAATTAGTCATTTTTGCAATTTCTGAAAATGTTCCTTGAGAACATTCTTTTGTTTCTCCATAGAGGTCAACCAAAGGTTTTCAGCAACAAGTTGTTTATTTTCCTCTTGTAAGGCTTTGAGTGTTTTGACGTGCACATAAGTTTACGCTTGTGCCACAGAGGCATCCCAAACAACCTTCTCTTTTTTTTTGCCACCTTTTTATTCTCTATAAATAATTTATTAAGTTGCTTGGTTCTGAAAGTGTCCAGCTGGTCTATGGGAATGAATTGAGAAGGATCTCGCTGCACTACTTGCAAGGTCATGAGCCTTTCTTGCAATCTTTGCACTTCTGCTTTAGCGTGCTCAACCCTCATCTCTGTCATGATCGGCTTCCCTTTGGTGGAAATGAGGTCTGATTGTATTGCTGTAACATCCTATGGGATGTCAAACAAGGACGTCATTACCTATCCTATTTGTAGCAAATGGTTGAGTACATCCTCATGTTCCACAGGAGTCATTGAGGTACTGACCAGAGTTTGAGCATCCCGTGCTCTTGTAAGATCTATTGGTAGCACAACAGGCACATTGAATGATTCTTTAATGTGGTCTGCGACCACTTCTGCGGCTCCTGCTACATCCTGGTGCTGCATGACCACCACCGTGGCCCCTTCACTTGTTTCCAACTGCACCTAAAAGGACACAGTGTTTCCTAAAATCTGTTGTGACCAAGTGCTCTCCCCTCCTCCTGTCTAAATGAACATTTCAGCTTGTGCATGATCCATAGAAACTATAGGCTGTATAGCATCGTTGATGACACTAAAGAGATTTACATCATCATGACTTCCCCAACTAACCGTCTTAGTGATGGCCTTGAGATGGCTCATCGACGGTCTGTAATCTTGCAGCAGTGGCAGTGGTTGATCTTGCTAGCCCATGCTAGGCCCTACTTCTTGTTTTTGACTGGGTCCCACTATTGGAATTTGGTTGGGTCCTGCAAGTTGAGTTGCAGTTGGCCCTGCCATCTATTTTTTTCTTGTTCCTATCCCAGCTTCTCACCAGTGATTTTCCTTGCAGCTGGTGGCTTTAGTAGTTCAGCATACAAAGCATTTTGGGCTTTTTAAAGGACATCATTGGTGTATCCTCTGGTACCATCATGTTTGCATAGCTTTCTAATAAGACAAGGAAAGGGCAACGCAAACTTCCCTATCTTCCATTATTCAAACCTCCTTAGGATCTTCGTAAAATATAAATGAGGTAGGTTAGCATTAACCTTTCCCAACAACATTGTGCATCCTCTTTCTGCATATGTTGAAATTATTTTTAAACCTTTTGTGGGGAAGATATGATAAGTCCCTATTTTGAAATAAATCCTCTCTTCCGTCGTCAACTCCCCAAAAGTCTTATCTTCCTTGCTGTACACCCTGTCTAACCAAATTCATTGTGCATCAAGGTCTGAGTGGGTAGACAACTGAGCAACCTTTGGCCTTGTATTTGGAAGGTTTAATACTTCAAAAATGGCTTGAATAAAGAAATCAATAGTCACACCACAAATGTTAACTGTGGTGCCTTCTTCTTTGTTTTGCCAAAATAGGTACGTTTCCCCTAAGTACCAAGGACCACTTTGAGAGAGGATATGCCATAATGGGGACCCTTTGAGGTGATCCCTAACGGCCTCTAGAGAAAATTCTACGAAAGGTTCAAAGTTTAATTTCATGATCACTGTAGTAAATGTGGACCTTTCATGGATGGTCTGAACACAATCCTAGGGCTTTGTAAGATGTCGTCCCTGTTCAGATGCAGCAGTAGCTCCTCCTTCCACCTACCTTGATTGTACAGTGGTAGGGTCTTCTTGATGGATACTATATGATTGTTCCTCCTACTCTACATGTTGTTCGGTAGCAACTCTTCCTTCACCTCTTCTAGGTCGTTTGATCACACCTTGAATAGGACCTTCTTGTTGTCTGCGTTTCAGGACCATCTGCAATCACACGAGATCAATCGTTAATAAGGTTGTTACCAAAGTTAGGTTATACCTTACTGCTTGTCTTAATGAATTTTCTTTATCTCCATGTGACATTAATTATTAGGAGAGAATGTCCCCGAAAGATTATAATATTTAATTCTCTTTGCTTAGGTAGTTTCCAATTCTAGTTTCCAGGTATAACTAGGGAGATGAAATTTTTTTTGGCGCATTTATCATTAACTTTCTAACTAATTACCTTTAATAATTTCCTTTGGGCGATGATGAATTTCAAAAAATTTATGTGCTATTTGGTGTGTGCCCCTCCCCCACAACTAAGCTAAACACTCCAGGTTCAAGTAGGTTCAAACGGAATGAAAATCGGAGTACCAACGAGCGAGTTATCGATATGAAAGCAAGGGACGTGCAATCGCAAGTCGTAGAGAGAAATTGGAAAAACTTCCTCCACGTGAACAACTGCAAATGATGTTGATTAGCTTAGGGGAATCACATATATATATTTTTTTGAAATGCGATATTGCGTACATGATAGCATGGATGCGATAGTGCGGATGTGATATCGCGTCGGCCATGATATCACGTACTCGATATTGCGGCCTATCGAAGTTAGGGCACTTTATAGAATGTACCAAATTTTTAATATTTTTTTGAAATTAAATGATGTAAACTAAGGACATCTGGATGATTGTTAAAGGGTTCTAGGGTAATTGAACTAATTCTAAAGGCACAAAAATTATGATGGTGTGGAATTTATCAATAAGGACCTCGGATGGGAGAAAAAGTCTACGTGATGGTTCATAGGAACGTTTGAATCAGAGGGATAGTGATAAGGGAAAGAATATTGTTGAAAATATGCTGAGGGTAATAGATGATGTGTGGAAGATGTGTCATGAATGCAAATTACAAAAATTATGCATGTGGATCCTCCCCAAAGTAGGTTCCAACCTATAATGCCCTTGCGTAACCACACCTTAAAATGTTCGTAGGCACTAGAAGGGTTAAAAATGTTATCCACACTAGTTCCACAAAATGCATACATGTAAGTATCACTGGAATGAGTTAAGAATTCTATGCTACAAAAGACACAAGCTACAATTACATGAACAAAGATTGAGATTGGCTATAGAAGGGATTGTAGAGATTGGGACATGAGGTAACAGACGCAGGGCACAATGAATCCTATGTATAAAGAATGGTTAATGTATCATTAACTTGTCGTTCTAAGATTAGGATCAAGTCGATTCCTCTTATCAGTGACACTGCATTGTTTCATCCCATGATGAGTGACTATGAGAGTACCATAACAACAAGGTGTACGATCACTTGGCATTTTGTTCAAGGGAGGAGCGATTTTTGCTTTGTGGCACTTTTTCTTCTCTTCTCTCTTCTTTTTTTTTCTTTTTTCTTGAATGCTGAATCTAGAGAAGCCACCAACCCTCAAGCATGGATGCATGTCTTTCCAATGGGACCCCCTAGAATAGCATTGGATTTTTGAGTTCCTTTTGATTACTCTTACTCCTATTTTGCGTTAGATCTACAAGGATCTTAGTACGACCATGTTGTGTGTAACTCTCATAGATGTCACCAAAGAGAATCCACAAGTCCCCTTGATGTCACACCCTAATCATTCCCTCTTGATCCATCCTTCTTCATTCTAGGTACAATGAACACCAAATTAATTTTAAGTTTGAAGAATGTTAAGAATATCACTGTACCCTTGAACAAAACCTCTTATTTGTAGAATGGATGAGTGGGTGTAATGGGCTCACTGTCCAAATAATTGACCACTCGATACTCGATAACATAGAACACACCTAAACCAACAAGCCACATGAGTGTTTTATTTGTAGATGAGATTACTTATAAAAGGATAAAAAGACAAGAAGTCAAAAATATAAAACAAGAAATTGAAAAATAAAAAACTTCTAAAAAAAATTGTAAAATTAAAGAAAATGAAAAATATTTATAAAATATTTATTAATCATGCTTGTTATTAGAATGGGGGATATCCCCCATAACTAAATGGTTGAGCATGGCAAGGATTAATAAATGAAAGATGAGGATCCTTGTATGTTGAAAATATCAAAAATTGGTCATACTTACCCCATTGGAGTTCACACACCTAATTATAGTAAGCATAGTGGGGCAATTTATAAGATGTGGTTCCCAAGTAAAGATTTGACCCACTATGATACTTGAGACCGTAAGATGGTATGCAAGGATCGAGATGTCATCCTCCATGGCTATATTCATTAGGCCGTATGATTGTTGGAGTGTTAATTGGTGTCCCTGATGAAGTGACATTAGGTGTTGGGTTCAAAGAGAAGGATGCACCACTGTGTTAGACTTGTGCTAAGTTGGAGAATGCAGTGGCCTTGGAACTGTGTTGTCCCTTCCTATGGTCATGTCTAATGAAGAAACACCTTTGATGTTGAGGAGGTCTCTCACTGCTGTTGGCAATAGTAGCACAAGTAGCGTTCATGGGTTGTTGCTGTGATGCAGACACTTCATGAACAATTGGTGGTGATGTGGAAGGAGAGAAAGGATGAGAATATTAACATTTAGGAGAAGTGTAAGGTACACAAGGTGGTGCTTGTGATGAGGACATGGGCTAATAGTATTGAGGAGAATGATAATGCGGCGAGATAGAGTATGTTGACCCAGTTGGGAAAATAGGATGTTGGACTAGATAAGCATTTGGATTTAAATGATATGAAGGTTGTCTCCAGTTGAGGGATGGCTTTTCCCATGATTGGGATTGTTGCCACTGTGATCAAACACAGTATCTCTGTATAAAATTTGGGTGTAATGTGCTTTCCAAATGCTCATATAATTGTAACAAGATTGGGCATTGGCCCTTGGGATGATCGTACAGGAAAATTTTGCATTCATACGTATGATTGGCAGTTGAGCTCTTATTTTCTTCATCCCTTCTTTCTGATTGTCTAATGATATTTTTTCCTACTTATCGAGTTGTCAAAAATCTATCTCCAATAATATTGATATATTCTCCACACTTTTTATTTATCCATTCCAGCATCTTATTGATCTTTGCCTCGGTATCATATAATAATTATTGTATTGGAAAAGATGATTCTTCCTCCTTGAGATGGGTTGATTTCTCCTTTTTGTGATTATGGACCTCTGTTAAGTTGATATTTTGGTCCTGTTGATGTTTTTCAACACTCTCCCATTTAGCCATTTCTCCTTCTTCTTTTGCTACCTGCTTAATAAGCTCTTGAAATTGATGGGTTCGTAGTTCATGCAGTTGACATTGGGCATACATCCCTAGGGTCTCTCTTGTTTCATTACGAAGCCCATCAATGATATGGTACATTAGCCTTTCCTCAAAGAACTCATGGCTTGGACAGTTGTTTAATAGTGCATAATATCTTTCTAAGGCTATGTCCAAGGGTTCATGTTGTGCTTGTTTCCATTCTTGGATTTGTTTCCTCAAGGTTGACACTCTTGCGTAGGTTTGATATCTTTCGTTGAAGAGTTCTACCATTGTTGGCCAACATCGAATTGAATTTGGTTTTAACGATCTATACCATACTTTTGGTTGGCCAATGAGTGTCATGGGAAAAAGCTTGAATTTTTGCCAACCATTTTCAATGTTGTTCCATGCACAGGCATCATAGAAGGCTTGTAAATGTTGTTGAGGATCTAAGTCATAGCCTCTTAAGAAATTGGGAAAGTTGTTAAAATCGAGCCTGGGTAGGTGGCTCTCTTTACGATGCCTACAGGAGATTCAAACAGCCTCTTGTATTTGCGTTAGGCTTGTAGTGGCTAGTAGGGGTTCATCATCATCGAGTAAGTTATGCTTTCATGTATTAGGATGATGCTTCCTTCATTTATGTTTATAAGAAACCTCCATCTCAGATTACGTACTCCAATCTTCATTTTCATATAATTCGTTGGTTCTCCAATGAATTACCTTACTAGATGTGGCATTATTGTAGTCTTGTAGGAGAGGTATGGTTGTGAAATTGTGTGTGAATTTGTATGTGACTTTTTGTAATTATTTCTTCTTAAAAGATATATCGTTAATTCTTATACAGCGACCTTGTATGATATAACTAATCTAGATAACTAGCATTGTCCTTGGCAATGGTGCCAATGATGAGTAGCAAGGTATCCCTACACTCAACCATATGAATACGAGCGCTTCAAGCACGATCTGGTTGAACTTCATAGATGGGCTAGTTGTGGTATCTAGACAATTACTCGTAGATCATAGTTTGCTTTCTTCCCATTTGGACTAGTATTAGCTTTTTCACCTATGGTTTAGTCTAGAGTGAGGTGTATGATGTGTTCCTACACTAATGGTACTCCTAGGTATGATGGGAAATAATATTAACTAAGCTTGGAGAGAGAGAGGGTGAGAGAGAATCTAAACTATCCTAAGTGCGATAAGCATCCTTACACATCTTGGACCTCGTGCATGACTACCACTGGGATTACCAAGTGCATGGCCTAGGTACGCTATTGGGTTACCAAGTAGTCACACTTAAATGCTTGTGATTAAGTCATACTCATTCCCCATTACTAGGAGATAAGGGTAGAGATATATTAACTAAGGAAGTAATAAATAACAATAGCAATTACATAATTAAGCTAAGTGGATGCTGCAATGATGAAGTAATCTTGATCTTTATTATTGGTCATGTGCATGTCCAAGTACGTCACACTCAAATAAGGATGTCGTACAATTACAATCATCACACAGCGGGCATGCACTGGGAGAAAAGGTTGAGAGAAAAAACTGACAAAAAGTCCCTACCTTAATATTAAGACTTAAGACTTCTAAAAAAAACTCACTCCTTTACCAAATCTACCTCCCTCTTATTTATAGATAAGGAGACAGGCTGCGATATCACGTATGTGATATCACGTCTAGGCTGTGATATCGTGTACGTGATATCACTGGTGCGATATCATGACCAACAATTCATGACTCATCAGTGTGTAAAACAACAATCTCAATGATACTTGTTTCACCTCAATTGGGCATCTAAAAATAAAGTTATTCATAATTTAATTTTACTAAACTAAATAATTAAATATTAATATATAATAAATAATTTAACCTTGTCTCAAAATGAAAATTGTTCTTTGCAGTCTCATGATCCCAACAACATAGACGGAAAATTCATATCTATCATACTTTATTAGTTATTCAAAAAAACAAAAAAAAAATAAGCATATGAATCAAATATCTAAGAAGTATACAAGGTTTCTATTTTACAAAAATACAAAATATATGTAAATTATTTTTGAAGTTGATAGGATCCATATTATATATAATTGGTTCACCTTTCCTACTATGTCCCTCTTCCAACATTTCCTTGCGTATTCTAGGCTCTCTACATCGAAATGCAAGAGAAGTCATAACTCCTCAAATAAGAAAGGTTATTTCATTTCCCTCATCATGAAGCATAAATTTTATGGGCTAGAAGTCTTAGGTTACACGCTAGATAAAGGTTTCCAATAAAACATTAAAAAATGTTTTCTAGTCTAGAAATGCCATAATTTTTCAAAAATTCAAAAGAAATCCAAATATCCAAGGAAATTAAAAAATCTAAAAACAAATGTATATTTTATTTAGGCACTTTGAGGGCTAGATCTTGGTTACCCTCACTACCAAAGGAATATACCGATAGATCTTGAAATAACCTAACTACTATCATTGAATTATCCTTGTGATTCTAAACAAGTCACTCATGGTTGGGTCTTGGCAATAGCCTTACTACTAACATCCTCAACAATTGAGGCATAGGTATCATTGGAAAGATAGATCTTGACTATGCCTCACCACACACCATTAGACTTAAATGCTCAATGCCATGGTCTTGGCTAAATCTATAGCCTCACATGAACTTATGAATCAAAATCCAAGGTAGGAAATCCATCCAACAATCCTTGTTCTCGTAGGATGGGTTCCACTAAAGAACACTTCATTATTGCATGTAGTTGAGGGAATTTAAAAGATTCACGGCTTCCACTACCAACTAAGTAAAATTAGTCCCACACTATTATTATTTTATTCCAAAAATCCAAAAGGTGTCCAAATTGGCCAAAAACCCATAAAAGTTCAAATTCCACAAAATTCTTGCAAAAGAATGTTTATGTAATGAGTAGATCCCAAATATTTATAAAATATCTAGGGGCAACTTGGGCATAATTTTTGTAATTTCCAAAATTCACCAAAAGACAAAAAATGCTATGAACAGGATTAAAATATTGTTTTTCCAAAAAGCCCAAAGTTACAAAAATTTGGTAAAATATTAGCTTATTAATAAAAATTGTAGAAGAATAATAGAAGAATAAGAAGCTAAGAAGAGAAATAGGAAATTCATAATAATATGGAATAACCATATAACAGGAAAGTAAAGTAAACTTCCTTACTTATGTTGGCAAGGCTTCCAGAATTTTCTCATGTCTTCCTTTCTCACCTAATGCTTTCAATTTGTTTTTTCTTTGCTTAGCTTGTCAACCGAAACCTTTCTTCAAACTATGATGAGATATATTTGGGTCCACTACCTATTTATAAGGGAAAGAATGGAAAAAACTGGGCTTAAATCAGCCTCAAAATGAAGAAGAAATGACAAAAAACATCTTTCAAGAAAAAGATAATAGAATGCAGTTTTGAAAAAAAAATGGTGGCATATCAAACGAAAAAAAAAATTAGCATAGGAAAAAGGCAAAGAGGCCATGGACATGGCAGTGAGAAAAAGAATATAATCAAATGCATGATATATGTTATATATATAACATATATGTAACATATATAGCATATGTGTTATATGTTTTTTCTATAAAATAGATTATGCACGTGAACATGGCATTGACTTTAAATTTGATTTTTTTCTTTTTAATTTTAATT
>MNCI01037323.1:12792-35295 GCA_015680685.1 Gnetum montanum
AAAACTCCTCCCATCATTATAACTGCAACCATAAACATTACCAAAGCTGTGTTCTTTGCTGCCATTTCAGACTCTGAAAACTTTTGAAGGTCAGTGTGAACGCACTTGCGCTGTCAGTGTGAAAACTTTTGAAAGATTTTTTTTTTTTCAAATTAATAGAATTTTAGAATTGATTTATTGAAATTTGGCAAAAAAGAACTCATGTAGCAGACCCATTTCCTTGAGACAAGGCTAGGATAATGATGATGGCAATGATTTATTAAGAATTGATGTTAATATTTGAAAAAAAAAATCAAACCAATTTTGAATATATTTTGCCATAGTGTACTCATTTGCAACTAGAATCTTCTTGTACAAATAACTACACTGAAAAATTAAAGTGCTCCATACAAGTTCAACAATTAAATTTTATAGTATATTTGCTCTCACATAAATTAAAAAAGAAAAAAAATCTAGTGAACTCTATTCAATTTTATAAAATGTTGTAGTATACTAGCAAAATGTTTCGACAATCCACTAATGGTGTTAGCCTAGTGGTACAAGTCTTGGCCAAGTAATGCCAGGTCACAAATTTGAGTTTACAAGGATTCTNTAGGTATTGGCCAAGTAATGCCAGGTCACAAATTTGAGTTTACAAGGATTCTATTTCCAAAATAAAAAATCAAAATATTTAGGGTATTTTAGTTTTTGGCAACTAAAATTTAAAGGGTAGGATTCTATTTCCAAAATAAAACATCAAAATATTAAGGATATTTTAGTTTTTGACAACTAAAATGTAAAGGAAAGGTAAAAGAACTTATACTGAACTATTTTAGAGATGTGCATTTTAATTTGAGTAGCAAAGTACTTTTGAACAAAGAGGAATGATAAATGACACCCAAAATACATTCGCAATGTCCTGAAAAGGCATTTGGGATGCATGTCGGAACTTGCTTATTAGAAATAAGATAGTTCTATTGATAATTGGAAAATTTTCTTGAAGTTGACTTTGGAAATATCCACGAAAGTTTTGAAGGTATGAAGCTGATCAAAACTATGAAATATTATCAAGTAAATTTGGAAATAATTTGCTTATTGTGCAAGCAACATGAAGTTTAGCAATTGTTTGAAACTTTTTTTTTAACAATAATATGATTTTTTTTAATTTATTTATGCTTTGCTGCACCCATGACTTTCCCTGATTTTACAACAGCCCCTACATAACACAATTCAAAATCTATGTATTGCACAGAAAGCAAATGTTTTTCATTGCATCAAGAAAAAAACTTGTAACGCCCTCCTGGAATTGTTGAATTGCTTGAATAAATCTTCCATCCGGCAATAAATAAATTGGATTTCTTGGCCTAAAACTGCCAGCATTGCATCATTGGATTTCTTTCAATAATCCAGTCAAAACAATTATTCAATGGTGTAAATGAAAACAAAACAGAGGATAAAATTGAGACATCCACTAGCCACAATAGTATAATGAAATTATTTAACTGGTCCTATTAGATTTCATACAGTAAAACTAAAGCCTATATAGTGGATAGTTTGAGGTTTCAGCTATTTCTATTGCAGAATACTTCTTTTTTGCTTGACTTTCATTATAAAGAAGAAATCAAGATCAATTGCGTTACAATGGTATCAAGATCAGTTACAATAAAATAGAAAGGCACCTGCTCCAATTTTTAAACATAAAGACTAGTTTTTCACATTTTAAATATACCAGTAAGAAAAAAGCAAAAAAATCAGAAGTGCAGAAATGTCATGGCGAAAAGATGGCAAGGGTGGAAATAAGTTGAATGAGAGATGGAAAACGTTATTGATTTCAAATAGAAGACTTAAGGCAGACACCAATTGAAAATGCTTATAATTATTGCATATTGCATCCCAACCAGTAACTCTGTGATTCCAACAAGTGAAATGTGAACCTAAAGTTATTGCAACGTTGCAAATTTTAATGTGTATTGAGAGGACACATAGGAATAATTAATGTTAGATTGTTCCGTCAGCGTTACTGCGGAGAGTCATTGCAAAAATTTCTCCCAGTAGGAATTCCAAGACTTGTGTGCTGTGTGAAAGTAGAAATTCAGTTTTAGAAAGGATTTTCAGTCTTGGACGGAACTTGTTCTAACTCTTGGACAAGGTAATAACAAGCCCCATCCCAGATACAACTTAGAAAGAAACCGTTCAGAGGAATATATGAAACCATCGTATTTTACGCTGTAATTAATCTCACGTATAAGTAAATTTTTAATTTTTTTCTAACATTGAAAGTTCAAATCAAGTAAACCAACACCTAAATTCTTTTTCAAAGCTCATGTTAAATATAGTTTTGCTTTGAAAGTAGATGTCCTTTCTCCAAATCACAGCAATCCCTAAAACGGTGATCATGTTAACTCCAGAAGTGCATTTTGTGTTTCTCATTACCATTAGTTTTGATTGTTTCGAAGAAATCCCAGCAGAAACGGGCTTTTCATGGCGTGATCAAATAAATTTTTTTGAAACCATGTCTGTATGCAAGATTTCGAGCGATTCGCAAATCGCAGAGAAAATAACGGACCATACAAAATTTCATAAAGAAATATTTATATTGATGTGTTACAGAAAATACGGATCAGATACATCAAAAATAGAATAGCCTCCAGAACTCATGGGTGCTTTATTTCCTTAGCAACCCAAAAAAAGCGTCACAACCCTAACAGAAGAGGCCAAACAAATACAACCAGCGCCTCAAAAACCAGAAAAATGCAGCAAAACATTTAAGTAGAATCTATAAATGTAAGGCAAAAGAATGGATCCTGAGTTTACTAAAGACCAAAATAAAATAAGAAAACAAAAAGAATATCCGTCATCAGTGAAAGAGAGACGCCATGAAAGATAGCAGAGAAAAAATGAGAAGCCCTGCAACAGTGGGCAGAAATGCAGATAGTGTTGAAGCAGATCCAGTCTCCATTGATGGGCTTGGAGCAGGGGCAAAATCCCCCCAATCTTGTGCAAAAGCTGCTGCTCCCATCATCATCGTAACTGCAACTACAGACATTAACAGAGCTGTGTTCTTCGCTGCCATTTTCAACGGAAAAAGCTTGAAAGTACCTGAAACAATTGCAATTGCAAAGAAGAATCAATTTGAAAACGGACCAAGATCAAAGAACAGGATCTGTGCAATTCAATTGCATGACCGAATTTGTTGTTGTATGAGAGTATTTATAATCCAGAACAACATACAAAAAACAGAGAAAGTTCCAGTATGAGTTCAGCTGCGTTGTCAGATCCACGGGAACCGACCGTTTAATTTCAGGACCCAACAAGCTTGTCACCGAAGTTACACTCCAGATCCGCAAAACAGCAATTTCTTCACATTATTTAAGGAAAGAGATCTCCACCTTTTTGGGAAAAAAAAAAAGCCATAGACATAGCAATGTTTCTAGAGATTTGAACTTACAAACTAATGGGAGTGTAGCAACTTAGCAGCAACTCTTAAAGGTTTCAATTCGTGATGACAACTCATACACTCTCCTCCTCACAAATAGCAGATGGGAAGTCGATGGGAAGTCGAGGATGATTTTACGAGGAGCTATATGGCTTAATAAACATAATATTCTCAAGTTTCCAAATTGTTAAAATAAACAATATTTCTAAAAAATTCTAAAAATGTGAAAGAAAAAAGAAATAGTTTTATTTAAATAGTATTAGTAAGCTTTGATTGAAATGCAAACAATGTATTTGCAGCCATTCATCATCATTTTCAACACACAATTAACAAAGCAGAAATGGGATCTAGTCATTCAAGAGTTGAAATAGGTAAATGCTCAAAATTGTAGGTGTACAACAATACAAATAGGGTTCTCGGCATCACTCATCAAAATCTACACCTATATTATTGAGCATCCTTAGCAATTTTCATCTCTCAATTTGTAATTTGTTTATATTATTGACATGAGTTCTCAGCACAACCACACAAAGATGTTAGGCTTTTGCTCATCTACCAACCCTCCTAGGACCTTGCATAGTGGAATGAGCAGTATGGCTTTGTTGATGATCCTTTTTAATTCTCTTTACAATACCAATTTTATACAAAGTATGGGCTCTTACCCAAGTAAATGCACACAACTTTCTTATACTTGTGCACATTGAATTAACTCATTGTTTATTGCTTAAGTATGTGAAATAATTAAAAAATTCCTTGATCACTGCTACTCAAAGGCAATGGATTTGCCCTTTGCATCCCTTCAAACTTCTAATTCTAGCACCAGTCCTCTAATTCTAGCACCAGTCCTGTAACCAAAAATAAAAAATTTATTTTGGAAGATGATGTATGCATCAAACCTCCCTTTTCAAAATCAAATTGTTCTAAAGTTGAAATCTGGACAAACAAATGTTTCCCTTCTATAAATGCATCATCTCCCACCAGTGTCATTGTGAGTGACGGAGATCCCATAGTTTGTGAATTTGACCAAAATAAGTTTGCATCATCTATCTTGTTGCGGCAGATCCTAGTTTAATGACAAAAGGTAACAAGGAATATGGTCTGGGCAACGTTAGGGTATATAATTACTCCATGAACATAGTATTATATAATCATATGGACAAAAAAAACATAAAAGATGCATAACTATATGTGCATAATAAAATTAAATATGCTTTACTAAATCTGCATAATAAACATTGAATACAAATAATTGAATATGCATAAAGAATAAAATATGCATAGCCAAATGCTTGTAAAGAAATAATAACTTACAAAAAGAAAAACTTCATAGGGTAATAAGATTTCAACATTTAATCATAAAATATATAGTAGATATATGACTAAGCTCCAATAGTAGTAAAACAAAAGATACAAAACTTTAACAAAATACCCTAGCAAGCAAACTACATTCACTTATGTAGGAAGCTAATAACAACAATAACAACAATAATAGTAACAATACTAATATAATCCTGTGATTTAAGTAAGAAAATTAGCGCTAATCTACCAAAATGTGATGAACATCAATCAGCTGCATCGATGGGCGTTTATGTGGCGTTGCCCTGTCGATGGGCAGCATCAACGTAGTGTTTGCTATGTTGATGAGGCCCCGTTGATATAGCCCTAGAGTAAAAACTATAAATATGAGCTCCCAGCCATGCTTATGGGCATCAAATTCATAGTAGTAGCCAAACTCTTGCAATTTTTACATTTGAAAGTTAAAATATTTCTCCCAAGTGCCTGCAGCAGGAGTCATTGAGTGTATGGATCTTTATTAGAGCATTGTTGTACCTGAGCACGACAGTGTGTACGGCAATAAAGACAAGCCTCTTGATAAACCTTGCAACATTCTAAATAGCTTAAATGTTTTATTTATGCATTCATTGTTTTTATGAAATATTCAATTGATTAAACTAAATTAAGTTAAATTAGATTTAAATCAATTAAGCTAAATAGGTTAAGTACATAAGTACAACTGCTTTGAGCATAACACGTATTCACTTGGTAATCCCAACAGCGTTATTACTTGGTACGCCCAATAGCGTAACACTTGGTAACCCAGTAGTGAATATGTGGGTTTAGGACATGTATGGAAAGTGGGCCCGAATGCTTATGTTAGGATCAGTTAAAGATTAGTTAGTTGCTTGAATTAAATTAGTTATTAAATTATTCTATCTTTCTTTTTAAGCACCAAAACCATAAAACACAAAATGATAAAAATTATGTGTCTCAATTACTCTTAACCATACCATTATGCTTCACAAGTGTAATCGAGAAAACAATGAATGACCTTAGGGCAAGGTTCACTTTCTAGAAGACTAGTGCACTGAAAACTATAAAGTCCATGGAATTTAACCAGATCGCGCGTAAATGCTTTGTGATTCGTATGGTTGGATGTAAGAGTGCGCGTGAATGCTTTGTGATTCGTATGGTTGGATCTAAGAGTACCTCGCTGCTCATCAAAATGCATCTAACAACACTAAAGAAATAATTACATACATTAAATTAAATAAGTAAATCTATGCAGAATTTTAAATTGTGATAGTTAATCTTCTAGATATAAAATTAAATTGATTCTTTAAAATAGTTGATGTCTTTTTTACTAAAGCATTTTCCTATAACCTTTTCACATAACTTTATGATGCAATTCATACACTTGAGGTCTATATAATTCATATAGTTTTGCATATCTCACTTGTTTCTATAAATGATTACTATAGTGGTTCTCACATATTTTTCTTGCTTTTGTAAATGAATACCAATGAATGGTGGAGTAATCCAACACCTAAGCATACAAGATATAAGCGTTCATGCGTAGCTCGGTCAAATTCCGTGGACAATGCAATGTAATTATGCTAGTAATTGGTTTGAGTTCATGATCACTGTCTTCACATGTGAGCTAGTAAAATCAATGCATATGGTTTAACTCATAGTGAGGTGTATGATAACTAATGTTACCTTAGCCATTTTACTTCTAGTAAACATGAGGTAAATGAAAGTGGTTTCTAAGTCTAAGTAAACAACAAATGAATCTACTCTAGCCTAGGCGATGGACATTTGTTGCATACTTTCTGCATACATCTTGAACTTATGTAATCATTACTAGGATTACCAAGTATCTTGCTACTGGGCAAACCAAGCGACAATACTACTAGGTTACCAAATGATCACACTTAATGCTTGGAATCAGTCATATCTATTCTACTTAACAACAATAAAAGTAAAGTTCATGAAAAAGTAAATTAGTAACTAGGGAAACAGTAAACATTATACTAAGTCAAAATAATAAACATTAGTCTAAGTAAATAGTAAAGAAATCTAAGTGATTCTACAATAATGCAAAGTAATCTCGATCTTTATTTCTAGTCATGAAACATGTCCAAGTACATTCCACTAGAATAAAGACTCCATTCAATCACTTAACATCACACTGCGGGCATACATTGCTAAGTGCTAAGTGCTAAAATCAAGAAAAAAAATTGACAAAATTTTGCTAGGTTTGAAATGAAACTATTTGTGGATAGTGCACCTAAGTCTCATATTTATAGGCCTACACATGTTTGTGATATCTAGTATCCAACATTGTGGCTTGTGCCTCGATATCGGGGATTCGATACTGTAGCTTTGATATCAAATGCTTGATATTGTAGCCTTGCAAAAATTTTATTTATCATACCCCCACAACTGATTGAAAACTTATCCTTGAGTTAAAAAAAATGAGGATGAATTTCCTTAACAAATTGGAAGGTAGATTCTTATGACACTGACTACTATGTACATGACTCTTAATTACTATAGTGGTGTTTACAAAAATGACACATGACATAATAACTTTAACAAAAAGAAAATTTTGGTGAAGCTTGATATAGTCTTATATAGTTCCAGGTGGTGGTGGCTCTTCCATTGGTTGCTTTCCCTTATCATTAGGCCTTTGGAATTTGTACAAATTTAGAAGCACACGAAGCTTTTCTTCTTTCATTCTGGGATTGTGAACTATCCATGCTAATGAACCAATGTTTGATGAAATTGACATGTCCCATGGACATGGCAGATGTGGGAACATTTGATTTGCTTTAACATACCAAGCTATGAATTGCCTTCTCTCCTCTTTGAACACTCTGGCCTCCTCTCGTAATTAATGATAGTCTATTAATCTTCTAGCTAGATTTTTTGCTACATCCTTCTGCCCTTAATAGCTAGCCTTCACTACTTCCAATTTAGAGTTTTCCACTTGGAGATTCTGCAAAGCATCTTGTCAATTTGCAAACTCTTTTTCATACAAAACATAGGTGGCTACTACTTGTTTTTTTAATTCATTCTTGGGCCTACCTACTGTTAACATGGCAAAGTTAGCATAATGAAGGTTAGCTAACCCCATGTATTCTTTTAAATCTTCAATCTATAGGTCTTTGTTTTTCACTTTCACTTGTTGAATGTGGGGATAACAGTCCAAAATGGATTTCTAGTTAGGATTCTGTGCCAAAATGGTGCTAATTTTAGCTTTGGCCATCTACATCTCTTTCTCATTGATTTGGTTGTACATGCCCATCTAATCTTGAAAGTGTTCCTTGAGCCTCTCAAGTTTCTTTGTCTCATTTTTCCATGTGCCAATTTCAATAGTTGACTTTTGTTAAATGGCACGTACCTCCTCCATAGAGAGGATTCTATTTTCTCTTACAAGGTGGCTCATGTCTTGGTTGACCCTCACTAGTTTTTCCCTTAACTGTGGATGCTCTCCTCCAAAATATTTTTCTGCTTTTCTACAGTGGTCAACCTCATGTTATCGGCAACAAGTTGTTTATTTTCCTAAATTGTAGTAAGTGCCTTCACATGTGCATATGTTTATGCTTCAACTACAAAGGCATTCCATACCACTTTCTCCTTCTTAGTTTCCATCTGTCTATTCTACTTGATTAGGCAATTTATCTACTCCATTTTGAATTATTCTATCTAGTTAGGCATAATAAATTATGTGGGATCTCTTCTTTTAGCTCTTAGGGCTACAAGCTCTTCCCATAATCTTAGAATTTCATTTTCTGCATGCTCTGCCCTAGTCTCTACCATGGAGTTTTGTCTTAGTAGCAATGAGTTCAAACTGTACTACAATGACATCATTGGGGATGTTAAAAAGTGTTGTCAAGACTTGCCCAATTTGTAGTAGCCTATCAAGCACAGCTCCATGGTCAGCAAGAGTCATCTAGGTTCTAGGTAACATTTGAGCATCTTTGACTTCAGTTAGATCCACTAGTGGCACAACAAGTACATTGAAAGATCCTTTAATGTGATCAATGATCACCTTTGCTACTCTCATATCATCTTGGTGCTACATTACCACTACTATGGCTTCCTCTCACGGCTCAAGCACCACTTGGAATGATGCAACATTCCTAGAGATCTATTGTGACCATTGTACCTCTCCTCCTGACTATAATGAAATCTACCCACTTACTAGATTGGCTAAAACTATGGGTTGGATGGCACTATCTATAACTCTATAATGATTGGCCTTCTCCATTATTCCCCAATTGATTATTCCTACAATATGTTGCAGATAACTCATCAACGATCTATAATCTTGCAGCAATGGCACTGGAACTTGTTGTTATTGTTCTTGTTGTTACTACTATTGCCGTTGTTGCTTCTATTATTGCTCTTGCTTTTGTTCTTCACCCTGATCTTTTCTAGGTGGCGCTAGTTTGAGCAATGTAGCATATGAAGCATTTTAGGCTCTCTTGGGAACATCATTGGTGTATTCCAAGATTTCAGATAACTTACACATCTTTTTGATAAGGCAAGAAAATGGAAGTGTTATCTTCCCTACCCTCTTTTCTTCAAATTGCCTTTGAATTTCCATAAAATAGAGTTGTGCAAGGTTAGTATTGTATGTCCATCAGTATCGCACTTCCTCTAGCTACACAAGTGGATAGTCAGTTAAGTCCTTTGGTTAGGAACAGGTGATAAGTTCCAATTTTGAANCAGATCTTGAAACTAGAAAAATGTGGTTGAAATGGGCTTATGGCAAAGAAGATAACAACTATAATGAGCTAACTCTAGAAGAAAGAATCTACTTCAAAATTGGAACTTATCACCTGTTCCTAACCAAAGGACTTAACTGACTATCCACTTGTGTAGCTAGAGGAAGTGCGATACTGATGGACATACAATACTAACCTTGCACAACTCTATTTTATGGAAATTCAAAGGCAATTTGAAGAAAAGAGGGTAGGGAAGATAACACTTCCATTTTCTTGCCTTATCAAAAAGATGTGTAAGTTATCTGAAATCTTGGAATACACCAATGATGTTCCCAANGTGACTGTGGTCAAGATGGATCTTTCTTAAATAGCTTAGAGGTAGTCATATGGTAATGTTAGACATTGCCCTTGCATTGGTGGTTCATCTACCTCTCCTTAGGCTAGTTGTCCCATAGTAGGAGTTTCTTGATAAATGTTGAACAATTAGGCTTCTTGCTCCTCGTATTCTGGTTCATGTTCTTCAATTCGGCCTCTACCTCAACCTCTTGGTCATTTGCTTACTTCCTGTGAGGGTCCTCCTTGTGCTCCTCTTTTTGGGACCATTTGCAATCATCAAGAAATTGGGATTACTAAGGTGTTCACATTTATTCATAATGGCTTTATACCTTACTCATACCCTTAGTTTTATTAAGTTCTTAATTCATTAGGATTGTAGAGTTGGGAAATTTTTTGCAAAAAGTACTCCATAAGTACTAATCTCTTATAACCCTTCATACTTGTCTAATTTGTTCTTCTATATGGCTCATGATGATGGTTATGGTTCCTTAAGGTCATTATTTGAGTGTTTTGGCATTAATATGTGTAATTATTCTTTAAAAATTTTAATTTTGACTTTATGCTTACCCTTAAAATACCTTCCTGCCATTAGGATTTTTCAAAAAATTGACTCAAATTTTCCTCACTAGCACCCCCATGACTAAGGTGAGCACTCCATGATCAAATAGGTTCGAAAAGCACAAAAATTGGAGCAATATCAGTCAAGTTATGGGTTGAGAAAGCTAGGAGGTCAAAGCTTAGATCAAAAAAGAAAATTCAAAAAATCTCCCTTGGCTCAAATGAAAAACAATGAAAAAATTTTGAAGTGTTTACTAATATATATAGATTTTATGGGATCCAATATTGAGGACCTGACATCGAGGATCCGATATTGGTGCAAATCCAATATCAAAGCCTAAGAAATTTCACTTTTCATGAGGTTCTAATGGAAAAAATAATTCTTTCAGATGTCTGGAAGGTTTTAAGGTTACTTAGAGGGTTTAGATGATGGATATGTACTCATTTTTGCAAAACCTTATCATTGGTAGTTCAGAAAGTAGGAATCTCAGGCTACAAAAGTGCATAAGATGGATAAGAAAGGTAATGGATTCATGTTTTTAGAATGGATAGTTTGAGATGATATGGGAAGTTTTTATTGATGTTTTGTAATGTTGGAAGGTTCAAGATGATGTGGAATTACTTAGTAGGTATAAGATACAATAGTTATACAAGTGGGTCCTCCCCAAAGTAACCTCCAGCCCTTACTACCTTTGTATAACCATGACTAAGAGTCTCCGTAGGCACTTAAGGAGTTGAATGTAATGCATACCTGTTCAACAAAACACACATGTTAGTACCACCAAATTGAGAAAATAACTCTATGTTACACAAAACCACAAGTTATGACTATTCAAACAATGAGATGAGATGGACTTAGAAGGGATTGCAAAAATTAGGATGTGATGTATTTTACCATGGGCATAGTGAATTCTTGCATTTTATTAGCGGTTAAAGTAATTGTTAGCCTTTTTATCCAAAATTCAAACCAAGTCCAAACCACATTCCAATGACATCGCATCATGTCATCTCTTGGAAGTACAACTGTAAGACTATCAATGTTGTAAGGAGTATTGTCACTTGGCATATTATCTAAGGGAGGAGTTTTATTCATGGCACTTTTTTTTTATTTTTTGATTTCTAAGAAGCTACCTACCTTTAGGCATGGGTAACATGTCTTTCTAGTGAAACCCCCATAAATTTATTATGTGCTCTTTTATTTTATTTGTGTCAACCTTTTCAGGTAGCACTTACTTTACTCTTACTCACATTTTTCGTTAGATCTACAAGGATAGAATACAACCTTAGCAACATGATAGAACTCACAATAGTAATCCAAAAGAATCCACAAATCTCCTTGCTGTGACATACTTTTCATTCCCACTTGGTTCTTCACTTTTCTATCAAAGCATAATGATCAAAAGTTTATTCTTAGTTTTATGATGGAAAAGAATATCATTATGGCCATGGTAAGAAGCTTTTATTAATAGAATAGATGGATGGATGATGTGGGCTCACTATTCAAATAATCAGTTTCTTATGACTTGATAACATAGAGAAATCTTCACTTATTGGACTACATCTTGCCTTTATTTGTAATGTGTCTTATTAGTAATCAAAATTATTTACAAAGGGTTTGAAAATAAAGTATAAAAGAAAGGAAAAAGATAGTAATAATTTTGAAAAAGTATAAAGAATGAGAAATGTTAAAAGAATTGGAAATATTAAAGAATCAGAAGATATCAAAGTATCTAAAAAATTTTAGAAATGAAAAGTATCAAAGAATGAGAAAAGATCAAAAGAATAGGAAAAATTGTATCAAGAAATAGGAAAAGTAAAAAGAATTGTAAAACAAAAAATGGCAAAACACTTATTAATTTTGAAATCAAAGTAAAGTATCCTCCTTCCCCCACCACCCCACCCCCCATGACTAAACTCATGGGTGAGTGTTCGAAAAATGCTTCCTAGATCTCCTAGATCATACACTCTAGGTGGTTCACTTACCATCTTTATTGATTTAACTTTCCTGTTATTATCCCATGTGATCCTGATGGTAGTTGAATTTTGATTGTCTAAATCCTTGTTTCCTTTCCCTTCTGATGTATGATTATGATTTATTAATTTTGTTTTTAGGTCCTTAGTTGGAGTCATTTTCTTATGATGGGAATTAATAAATGACTCAAATTGTTCCATGCATTATTTGGGTAATTTTTGGTTCTTAGTTAGTGGCCAAAAAGTGTCTTTTGGTTTTGTGGCACTTGGGCTCTCTTTTGTGCATACTTGTTCTTCACATTTGTTGTGGACTAGTGTGAGACTATGTTAACATTCTGGAATGTCAGTCCATGGTTGCACCCTTTTCTTTTAGCAATAATGCATGGAATCTATTGCGTATGTATGGCTCTGTGCTTATCCTCCTTTAAGATTTCCATAGATAGATCCCTCACACTTATCTTAGCATCGATTGTGCTAAGGCATGCTCTCCCCATAATTATTGGAAATTCCTTATCAACATCTTTCACATTGATTACCAAAAATTCTATTGGATAAGGCTACCCATTGACAATGTTCACTACATCATCTATCTATCCAAAAGAAATAGTGACAATTGATCTACAAGTTCCAACCTGATGTTGCACTCTTTCAATGGTGGTAGGTTCCATGCTTGATATGTTTTGTAAGAGATCAAATTTACCTTGGAACTTGAGTCTAGTAGAGCTTTGCATGGCAGGTGATGAGTGGTGAGGTACCCCTACACCCAACCATACAAATCACAAGCATTTATGCATGATCTAGTCAAACTTCATAGACCTTAAGTTCCTAAGTACACTAGTTCAATGAAATGAAATCTAATCGGGATGATCATTGTCTTCTCAATTTCACTTGTGAGGTACAAGTATATGGTTAAGTGCAACTGAGGTATATGATTTTTATCATTTTATATTTTATAAGTTTAATCACCTAGAGCAAGAATAAAAGGTAGAGGAATTTAATATCTAATTAATCTACTACCTAGCTAGCCTAACACAAGTACCCATGCCTACTCTTTGGACACATCCTGAATGCATATAGCACTACTGGGTTACCAAACATTAAGCATTTCTGGGTTACCAAGCACTACACGTATGCTCGAAGTGGTTATGCTTGTGTTCATTAACAACTGGAAATTAATTGCTTAATTAAAGTGTATTAAGGTAAAGTGCATGAATATTAAATGCATTAAAGGAAACATTAATCTATTCTCAGTGCTACAAGGATTATCAAAAGGGCTCATCTTTATTTTTGTCACATTGTTGTACTCAAGTACATTGGTGCTCGAACAAAGATCTGTACACACTCATACTCCTACTATGGGCACTCAAAAATATTCTAACTCTAGAATGGCTAAACTACAAGAACTTCATTACTCTATGCAAAAACTAATTATGAAATCGTGTGCCCAAGTGTTATATTAATAGGTTAGCATATATCCTATGATATTAGATATTCAACATTGCAGCTTGGGGCCTAATATTGGGTATCCAATATCGAGGCTCTGATATCATGTATCCGATATCAAGGCACATCAAAACATGATTCATCATACCCCCACAACTAAATGAAAACTTGTCCTCAAGTGAATAGGAGGAGGAACAAGTTCCTTACAAAATATTAGGTAGGTATGGAATTATTGACTGACATACAAACTAACTCAGATGGAACAAAAAAACTCTAAGTACCCGAGTGTACTAATTACAATCTTTTACAAAATTGGATGTTCACGACAAGAGAAGTGAACACCCTTGACAAAACTAACATCCGACTCCTCTGGCAGCTAAAGAGCAACGAAGAAGATCCAATGATCATGAATAGTCCTCATCACATGGTGCTACCACTTATCCTTTGATGAAGACAGTCCCATTTCTAGTCTGTGCTTCCCACTACAATCACAAAAAAATCATGGATTAGTGTGCAATGTGTAACATAGAGCTTTTAAGTACTTTATCTCATAGGTGGTTACACTTGGCTAGGTTGTGATTATTGTGGATTGATTCCTATAATAGTGTTAGCGAGAAGGCTAAAAAAAGGTTAAATGGATAGGTGGTCCATTAAATTCTGAAAAGTTCAAACGTAATGAAATGCTTGAAGAGGGTCTAAGAATTCACAATAACTAAAAAGAAGATTTCTCTAAAAACCATTGTGAAGATGCACAATTGGATGTCATTGATGAGCCACGCGCAAAAGAAGTTGATTATGAGAATGTCTAAGGATAAAGAACATTAGATAACACTATCGCTATACATAGGGCCTATCGTCCATCACATGAGGATATCATTAGAAAAGCAAAGGCATTGAATCTAGTAGTAGCAACAAATTAGTAGTGGATCCAGCAACAATAGTGAATAGTCAAAAAATTAAGTTCCTTATTTATATAACCCTTCTTTTTCTAGAGCAGCAGATCTATTAAAGGTAGCATTATCATATAAAATATGTCTCCTTCACATAGTCACTATCGTCCATCACATGATGAGAACACTAATAGTAGTAATGATAGAATTTATATTAAAAAGAATTAGAGTCAACCACTACAAGTAGGGGTCTCATGTGCTCATTCCAAACCTTACTATACTCAAAGACTATGTTCAACTAATGTAGAAACCCTAGAAGGAATGAAATAAGTCCTAGAACAAGGAGGGCCTCAAGGCCTAGGAATTCCTCTAAACTTAGAAGAGATAAATCAAGGAACCATAGGAGGAGATATAGGAGCCATGGTGATTCTCTAGTTCACCATCTTTCTCTTCCTCTTCAATGTTTAGTTCTGATGAAGATGAATGTAGGTATAGAAATAGAGATACACTAAGAGATCAAGATGAAGATAGAAATAGAAAGAAAAGGCCAGATGAAAAACATTAAAGTGAACATAGATGAGATCATCATAGTCAAACAAATAAAAATAAAGATTATCATGAGGGCATGTCTGATGATGATGAACCCTTTTTGGCTACTAGAAGCATGATACAGATCATAAAGGCAATTCGAATAGCCCACAAGCATCAAAGAGAAAGTTGCATCAAAAGGCTTGATATGAACAACATTCGTAAATTTGAGGGAGCTATAATTTTAATTTACAACATCATTTACAAGCCTTCCATGATGCATGCGCCTTGTAAAATATTTAAAGTAAGTGGCAAACACTTAAGCTATTTCCTAGGAAACTAATAAAAGAAGCTAAAAGTTTGTATAGATCATTGGAACCAAATTTAATCCATCAGTGATCCATAATGCTTGAGCTCTTTAATCAAAAATACAAAACCTATGAAAGAGTATCCAATCTAAGAAAAAAAATCCAAGGATGGAAGCAAGAAAACCATAAATCCTTGGATGTAGTCTTGGATAGATACTATTCTCTACTACATAGATGTCTGAGCCATTATTTTTCTCAAAACAAGAAACTTCTCCATATCATAGATGGGCATTGTAACAAAAGAAGGGAGACCCTTGGGATCTATGCCCAATGACGATTATTAGAATTGAGAGCCCATTAGATAGAAAGGCTAGCTAAATAGGTGGCAAAAGAAAAAGAAGAGCTATGTAAAAGGGAGAATGTAGATAAATATAACTAGGATCCAACTTTTCACAAAAGAGAGGCCCATATTTATGATTAGGAAAAAGAGGTAGCTCTTGATGAGTTGATTTCACATAAAATCTTGCCAATACAAAATTTTATTACTAAGATTGAAGTAAGGGTAGATAAGATATGGGAATTAATGGAAGAAAAATTTACAACCAACTTGAAATTCATAGAGGAAAAGGTAAAGCAAGTAGGATAAATTAATCAAGATAAGAAGGAAAAAAGAAAAAGGAAATAAGGACACTTATGAGAAAAAAGGAAAAATAGTTGTAGCAGAAGAGGTTGCAAACTCAATTACAAAGGAGGTTGATGAATGTGACATTTGTCAATATGAACATCCAAATGGCTATTATCTAGCTATGTTACATCTACAAGAGTCTAGAGTTTTAGCTTTAAATCCTAAGTTCATAGAAAAGAAAATGCCTAGGGGATTACCTTATAAACAAGGTAATTATAAATAGTCATACAACCAATAGTACTATCCCCATGGGACTTCTTATCAACCTCAAGACTACTATTAACCACAATGGAAAAATCCACAATCATGGGGAATGCCATCAACAAACCAATAATACCCTTATTTATAGCTGGACTCTAATGGGTACTATGTTCAACAACTTGTTTCTCCAAGTGGCTCTACTTCCCATGCATCAAATTACTCCTACTACTCTCCTAAATACCATCAACCTGAAACATCTCCTATGGCATCACTATCTCGTATCTCTTATCCTCCATCACATCCTCAATACTCTCATACTTTTCTCCAACATATGTCACGATCAACAATGTAGGAAGGATTGGCACGAGAACCCCAATAGAAGAATGCAACTTATGTCGTGAATGTACAAGTGAATGATAATGTTAGTAGATCTCAACAAAAGTCTCAAAAACATCCTTTCTTTAGGATAGTTTTCACACATTTGAATAAAACTAGTAGACCTACTAGCTCATCAAAACTAGCACAAGGATAATCTGGTACAACCTCCTTCATCACAAAAATAGTGTCATCTAATCCTATGCAAAAGCCAACCATTACCACTCCAACACAAAACATAAAAGATGAACCTATCACTGTAGAGAGACAAAAAATTCTATCAATTACTAATAATAATAAAGGGTACAATTGTAGGCTAAAAGTTCAAAGTAGTAACATGATACCTATACCAACTCACAACAAACTTAAGGATCAAGTATGTGTGCCAAATTAAGTCTACACAGTAGCCACTAAATCAAAAGACACCTAGTGGCTTAAGAATTAGAATACCAAACCATTCAAAATCTTCATGGAAACAACCAATTCACTTATTAGTTCTAGTCCTAAGAAAGTGAACCAAATAGAGAACTTTCAAAGGAACATCTTACGCTCTGACTATACATTAAAAGAAGATGTTAAACAAGGAGACACAAGAACTAAAATAGAAAATAAACAAAGAAACATGTATGGACCCCTTAAAAAGAAAACACCTTTTAGTCCGGCTAAAGATAAGTCTCTAAATGATTTGAAATGTGATTATCATCAATGTTAAATGTGCTACCAAGCAAAAAATTAAATCATTAAATATTGATGGGATGCAATATCACATGGGCCGTGATATCTCAACCCTCGCGATATCGCGTCTTCCCCTGCGATACCGTGTACGCAATATCGCAGTGCGCCATCATATCTATAAATAAGAGGCGGCTCTCCCTTGTTTCCTCATCCTAGGCTAGACAGTAAGGAAACTCTGGCAGATTGATCACTCCAGAGATAGAATATTTTCTATGTGCCCGCAGTAGGAGTCCCAAAGTGAACGGATCTTTATTCGAGCAAACATTGTACCTAAACACAAGTTTGTGTACGGCAAAAAAGATGAGCTTTCCGAATAAACCTTGCAGCGCATGGAATAGGATTTTATTATTGTTATTTATTACTTGTTATTTACTATTTTCCTTCTCTCACCCTTTCCTCCTAGTTAAGTGCCTCAGTACGACCACTTCGAGCATGTGCATTACGCGTGGTAATCCCAACAACGATTAGCGTTTGGTAGCCATGGTTGCATCAGTTCAGGGTATGTACAGTAAGTGGGAACGGATACTAATGCTAGGTTAATTTAGACTTAGTTCATTAGTTAAATTTAGTAATTAGTTTCTCAACCCTTCACCCTGTTAGCGTAGAAGACATAAAACATAAAAGACTATAAAAATCATATACCTCAGACTTGCTTAACCATACACCGTGACAACTACAAGTAAGTCTGGGAAGACAACGAATGATTAACCCCAAGTGTTCCATGGGGCGTGTAGGCACTTAGTCTGCAGAGTTCGACCGGATCGCGCGTGCTACACTCGTATTCGTATGGTTGAGTGTAGGGGTATCTCGCCACTCATCATTGGTGTCGTTGTCGAGGATCGAAGTTTTTGTGCATTGAATAGAACATAAGGATATCACTCACATCGTTGGGAGCCTAAACGAACCTTCGAGTTAATTAATTAAAAGAAAAATTTATATATAACAGTGAAATAGCACACCGAATAAGACACAATGTCTTCTTCTTCTTCTCACAATAGCAATACACCACCTAGGGGTAATACAAAGGACAGTTGGCAATCAAAAAACACATAACCAAAATCAGCCAGTTTCTCAACAATACATGGTGGTATATACTCATCCCGATGAGTACATACCAGAGTTTACTTTTATCCTCCATCAAGATGAATAGATGTGCTAGAGAGATTTGCAAGGTAACGTCGTGTTACCTCCAGATCGTGTCGTCCCTAACATGCTCCTCCATGTCTTGGCATAGATTAGCATGATGGAACTATACGCTAAATACGTTGCAGCAGATTTTAACGTGAGGGATTACTATCCCACAGTAGCACAACGTATGAGGGACTCAAGGCAGGAGAGCCAACATACACTGTTGAAGGACAAAGGGGTCCTGCACGTTCTTAGTGAAATAGGAGATGGTGAACCACTCATGATGAGTACTCTATCAAAGGATGTTCCCCCTCCTAACGATAGTGAGGAGGTGGGGTATCAAAACCTACGATCAACGATACATAACACTAGTTCTGATCCTTGTGAATGCCAACTATTCACAGAGGGAACAACAACTCATGATAAGGACAGGCACTTAGATCGTCATCACGATTGGGGCCGCACTAGCCAAAGAGAAGGCAAGAAACATCGTCATGGCGATGGTTCTCCTTCTTCTTCCCCTTCTTCACATCACTCACCCTCTCCTTCCACATCTGGGCGCAACCATCACGAGCATAATGGTGAGGATAGAGGTAGGCGAAATGAGAGACCTCGACAAGAAATTCGAGAGAGAGGACAAGGGCATGAACGAATGGAAAGTAGGGAACAACAAAGACATCACAGGCGTCATGAAAGAGATGATCATGATGAGCCCCTACTTGCCACCCAAATTATGCTTGACATAACAGAGGCAGTGAGAATTCCAACAAAGCATTTAAAAGATAGTCGGATCAAACACTTACATATGAACAATATCCCACGCTTTGAAGGGGGATATAACTCAGATCTGCAAAATCATTTACAGGCATTCCACGATGCTTGTGCCTTGCAAAACATAGAAAACAAGTGGCAAAAACTTAAGTTGTTTCCTAGGACACTCATTAAGGAAGTAAAGAGTTGGTACCGGTCCTTAGAGCCAGAAACCATTAGGAGGTGGAGTACGATGCTAGAACTCTTCAACGATAAGTATCAAACGTACTCCAGAGTGTCTAACTTGCATAAGCAGATCCAAGGATGGAAGCAAGGTAATCATGAAACCCTTGGATGTTGCCATGGCCCTCTACTACACATTATTACATCATTGCCTGGGCCATGGATACGCACAACGGGACCAACTTTGCCACATCGTGGATGGGCTAAGGCATGCAACTAGAAGAACCCTTGGGACTTATGCCCAAGGGAGACTATCACAACTTAGAGCCCATGAAGTACATCGCTTGTTGGAACAAGTAGCAAAAGAAAAAGGTGAGCTACGAAAAAGAGAAAGTGCGGAAGAATACAACCGTGACTCCTCCCTTCGAAAGAAGGGAGTAAAATTTTGTGATGAGGAGGATGAGTCACCACTCAAAGAGTTGGTGAACTGAAAAACCTTGCCAATTCAAAAGCTAACAACTCTAAGTATCGACTAAGGTAGATTAGTTGTGGGATTCCTTAAACTCCAAACTTGAAACAATCTTGAAAATTGTAGAAGAGTCTAAGGAAGAATGAAATAGTGATAAAGGTAAGACAAAGAGAAGAAATGCACGCCCTACACATAACAAGGGTAAGGGGAAAATTACTATCTCTGATGAAGTTGTGGATTCAGACATAGACGATGATGGTGGATGTGAGATTTGCCAATATGACCATCCTAAGGGATGTTTTCCAATCATCTCACATCTACAAGAGTCTGGGGTGTATGCACTTAATCTGAGACTTAACCAATGACAAACACCCCGAAGGTTACCTTATCCATAGGGTAATCCAAGGTAGTTCCACCAACCACTAACATACTATCCAAGTGGAACTCCACCCCAACCCATCGAACAACATTAGTAGTGGAAACACCCACAATCATGGGGGATGCCACCACCAACACAACAATACCCTTACTGACAACCTGATCCTTATGACTATTATGTGCAGCAGCCGGTTTCTCTAGGTGACTCTATGGATCACACAACTCCCCAATGTCATTACCAAGTTCGGGAGTACTTTAGGAGGACTCCTTCTCCCTCGGGAGACATTCCACATTCATCCCATCCTCTAACTCCATCCACACCTCTTCCACCTGTAGTTCCCATACAATCTGCTCCAACAATGCAAGGGGAACTCCCTACTCAACCACAACAACGTAATGCTGCGAGAGCTGTAAATATTCAACCTGCTGCTGGTTCTGACAACTGTAAAAAGAGAAGACCCTTCTTCAGAACCAGAAGCCCAGACAAACTCTCGCAACAACAAGCAGTTGAGCACATGTACACTCCTCCACCATCCAACACTTCGGAGCACCCTTCAGTCCAACAACAAAGCTGTATGCATATGGTTATGTTAACACATACTGTAACCGACTGGATTAAGATAGGCCACCTTCCTAGGAAACTCTCTGATCCTAGTAGCTCCTTAATCTATTTACAAATCATTAGGGATGAACCACATAAGGCTCTTCTTAACTCAGGTTCCAGAGTCAATTTAATTTCATGAGAAATGTATCAAGCCTAGAACCTGCCCCAACTTAAAAAGAGCAATATTCAACTGGAGCTAGCTGACTAGTCCATCACCATTCCCTTGGGATTGGTGGAGGACATCATTACCACTGTGTGTGGGTGGTCATACCCAGCTGATTTTCTGGTTATTGAAGTTAATAGTAACAACGAGAGCTTCCCAATTATAATGGAAAGGCCATGGCTAAGTACAATAGATGCATACCTAGGGATCCGCGATCTTTCCTTGCAGATATCTAAGATAAACATTTATGGAAAGATCGAGAAGAAGAAAGTTTTGTGCATCACATACAGTGACTCAGAGGGTGATGACATGGAAGAATGCTCAACATTACTTCCATGTACTCAGTGTGCCAAAGAAACATAAATCCAAAGGTGCCTGTATGTAGCAACCACACCAGTAGTAGACACCCCATGGTTGACAGCTACTAGAAAGAGCAAACTAATATGCATGGAACAAACTAAGGAAATAACTCATGCTAACAACAAAGGCATAGATACCTTGGAGTATGAGCGTCGCCAACTTCCACCCCTTAATCTAAGAACATCAATGGGAAGAAGTTGGGCACTTTTATGAAATTCAAATAGGTGCTCATTATTTCAGATCTCTCCCTTTCCATTCAGTCATGGGGGAGATGGCCACCTATGCTAATCATTGGAGGCCCTCATTTCTTTTTAGTTTTTTTTTTACACGTTTTTGTTTCACACGTTTTTGTTTTACACATATTTATTTTACACATATTTGTTTTACACGTTTATGTTTTACACGTTTTTGTTTTACAATTTTTTGTTTAACACATTTTTGTTTTACATGTTTTTGTTTTACAACATCATTATATTTTTCCATTTTTTGTGTGTGTTTGTGTGTGTGTTCTCCATCCTGTAAGTTTGTCACCCAATAAGTGTTCTTCACAATGGTATGAACGGTTTTCTTATTGATTGCTAATGTTTGGTTTTTCCCTTTAAGTTACGATGTTGATACTAAGATATGTTTCTTTTGATATGGCAGGCAATGAGTTCACTTCATCCATCCATCCACAAAGTCTATGATTTCTCTTGGCCTGGAAATGTACAATCCCTTCCAATAAGAACTCTAACAAATCGGTGACTAGGCACTTCTCAAACTAAGGAAGGACTCAAGGTTTGAAAAGGGTGTGACTTCAAGGGAACTTGATGCATTTGTGTTGGCTATTCTCTTGGATGCTTGGATGTTTTCTTCTTGAGTTTTCTTGTCGTTCCGATGTTACCCAATTATCNAACCCATCCTCTTGAATAACAAGAATGCATCGCCAAAGAGCCACCACCATTCCGATGAAACAAATGAGGAGAGAATGGGAAGCGACAAGGGCCTTAGTTAGAGGGAATGTTTTTGG
>MNCI01037323.1:35622-45813 GCA_015680685.1 Gnetum montanum
CTTACGGTTAAGACTTTAACTCTTGTTCCAAAGGACATTCCCAGGGCCTATGGACTCTTTGAATGTGGGTTTGTCAGGGCATTAAGGGCATGAGCCTGCTTTGGAGAGGACCCACTGACATTCCTATTTGGTGCATCCATTAAATTCTTTCCCTTAACATTTTGCAATTAATTTTATTTTGTTCATTTCCATCTTGACATCTATTTTATCGATTTCCTAGTTATCCCTTTTTCTCCATCTTCTTGTTCTTATTCTTTCTCCATTCTCTCGCTACTGGAGGTTCACAAATAGTCATGGGGGTACGAGGCCCAATTTTTTCGATTTTCTCCTAACCCCTACACCTTCGATAGTCATCATTATTATATCTCTAAATCTGCAATTAGCCATACCACAACTCAGCCAATGGACTTACACCGAAGCAAGGTATTACCCACATTGAAATTCATCTACCCTTGCTAATATAAGACTATGGTGTGTGTGCAGATGGCGATCATGCAATGGACCAGATCTAGAAGGAACACTTGGAATGGAGCAATGCAGGAAGCAGTTATGCAAGGAGCAAGACCGATGACGCGCTTATGGATGGAAAACGAAAGGCGCAATCTTAGCATTGGCAGCAACAAGACTTCTTCTTTCTTCTCTCTTCTCTTTTCTCTCAGCTGCCAAATGAGGCCTGATGTCAATGTAATAAGGTATTCACCCTTGTTGTCATGAACACCAGTTTTTGTTGTGTCTTGTAATGATGATCCGTTCACATGTCACCCCATTAGTTTCCATTGAGTCAATAATCCCATACCTTCCCAATATTATTGTAATGAACTCGAGGACAAGTTTTCATTTAGTCATGGGGGTATGATGGGACATGATATCACATGGGCCATGATATCGCATCCCTCGCGATATCGCGTACACAATATCACGTCTTCCCCTGCGATATCGCGGTGTGCTGTCATATCTATAAATAAGAGGCGGCTCTCCCTTGTTTTCTCATCCTAGGCTAGACAGTAGGGAAACTCTGGCAGATTGATCACTCCAGAGATAGAATATTTTCTATGTGCCTGCAGTAGGAGTCCCAAAGTGAACAGATCTTTATTCAAGCAAACATTGTACCTGAACACAAGTTTGTGTACGGCAATAAAGACGAGATTTCCGGATAAACCTTGCAGCACATGGAATAGGATTTTATTATTGTTATTTATTACTTGTTATTTATTACCTTTTATTTACTGTTTTCCTTCTCTCACCCTTTTCTCCTAGTTAAGTGCCTCAGTACGACCACTTCGAGCACGTGCATTACGCATGGTGATCCCAGCAACGATTAGCATTTGGTAGCCATGGTTGCATCGGTTCAAGGTGTGTACGGTAAGTGGGAATGGATGCTGATGCTAGGTTAATTTAGACTTAGTTCATTAGTTAGAGTTAGTAATTAGTTTCTCAACCCTTCACCCTGTTAGCGTAGAAGACATAAAACATAAAAGACTATAAAAATCATAT
This sequence comes from Gnetum montanum, assembly GCA_015680685.1. NCBI lineage: Eukaryota > Viridiplantae > Streptophyta > Gnetopsida > Gnetales > Gnetaceae > Gnetum > Gnetum montanum. The sequence goes on from MNCI01037323.1 coordinate 37,117, forward strand.
ATCTCAGACTTGCTTAACCATACATCGTGACAACTACAAGTAAGTCTGGGAAGACAACAAATGATTAACCCCAAGTGTTCCATGGGGCGTGTAGGCACTTAGTCTGTAGAGTTTGACCGGATCACGTGTGCTACGCTCATATTTGTATGGTTGAGTGTAGGGGTATCTCGCCACTCATCAAAGATGATAAATCCAAAACTTATGGTGTATAACCAAGGGAATATGCAGTCTATTTTCCAAATGCTCGTCCATGAGTTTAGTCATGCAAAGATGTCACATCTTGAATCAAGAACTAATAAGTACATTTTCAATTTTTTTTTTTACAATTTTTTATCATTTTTCTATTTCTTCAAAAAATTTTGAATTCTTCATATGTTTTCTATTTCTTGTTATTTTTCTTTTCTTTATAATGTTTTCTTTTCTTAAGTCATTTCCTTTATGTTTTATAAATGTCTACTATGTTTTTGTTAATAATATTGCTAGTCATGACACAGAAGTCGATGCTATGTATTAGGTATTTATCCTATGTTATCAAGATGATTAGGTAAATAATTGTGTAATGCAATGAGACCACATCATCCATCCCCTTTAGCTTCTTTAAATAAAAGATCTTTATCATGAAAACACTATGGTTCTTCTCACACAAAACTAAAAATTAACTAATAATTAGTATGCCTTAAAGAAAGGGGGAAAGACCAAATGGAAATGGGAAAGGGTGTGACCTCAAGGGGATATGTTGAATTCTCTTCTTAACTTCCTTCTTGTGGCCTATAACTCTTCATAAAATGTATCATCACTCATATTTTCAACCAACAAATAGGAAGTATGTCTATGCATGGTGTGGTTCCCAAAAAAGAAGAAGAGAAAAACAGCAAAAAAAAAACAAACAAACAAAAAGTGGAAAGAAAACCAAGAAAAAAAGGGAATTCAAAGTAACCCCTTAGACAAATTATAGAGTTGGGAAGACATGTTACCCATGCCTAAAGATACCCCCTTAACTAAGGCCCTTCCTTCCTTCCTTCTTCTCTTTTTGGAGTGATGTTCATTCTCTGTGATTGTTGTGGATTCATGATGGTAGGCAAGAAGGGGCACATCAATGTGAGGTCACTATTAATGGTATGAACTTGATCTAAAACTTAGATGAATAGGTATGATGGTAATCTTAATCACAATCAACACAAGAACCAATTGTGGACACGATTAGGTACCTCACATCATAATCTCTACAATCCCTACTCATCTCAGTATTCACCTCACTACTGCATGCAATTATGGGCCTAATGGTTTTGTATAATATAGTGCAAGATCATAACCAAGATAATCATGTGTTGTTTGAAATAAAGGCATGATCTACATTTGACTTTTAAGATACCCATAGACATCTATAAAAGTGGTTATGCAAGGGCATTATGGCAAGAGCTTACTTTGGGGAGGATCCACTTCCATAACTTTTGTTGATCATGGCTTTGAATCAAATCTTACATATTCAAGAACATCATGGACAACTCCTCTGAATTTATACATGATTTTCTAACCAACTTCTCATCAATTTCAAGTTATCTTTAATGCTTTTATATTGAAATTTCCCCTAAATTCAAAATTTCTCAACCATCTTGTCAACCAAACCTTTGGTTTTAATTATTCAAAAATTTGTGAGCTTCTGAAGTTAAGCTCATTTATTGTGTGGGGCAGGGGGGGGGGGGGGTGTTAGGGATGTAATTTTTGAAATTTTTCTAACACCCAATTTTCAAACATTATGATAACTAATAGTAAAAATAATCAAAATAATGTAAACAACTTGATGATTTTAGTTACCTTAGAGCCTTGGGGAGCATTATTATGAAATCACCTTGAGCCTAAATGCTAAAAAAAATTTAAATTTTGAGCTAACCAGGGATCTGAAAAGGGTTATTTATTAAGAAAAAATTACACAAACTAATGTTGATCCTTTGGTGATTGTAGATGATGCTAGAAAAAATCCTATGGTTGAAGGTCTTTTCAAGGCAAGGAAAAGAGGCTAAAATAAGGACAAATGAAATGCCCATGGACAAATAAGTAGCATACACAATGATTAAAGCTTCAACATCACATGTTTGCTGAACCCATGGGATGATGAGAAGAAATTTCAATCCATTCTTCAAGAATGTTTTGCATAAAAGAGAAGCATCAACATAACAATCAAGGCTAGAAAGTCTACCACCACTAGCAATGACAAGAAGATTCATCATCAGCAAATCTTTAAAGATGTCTACAATTTTGCAGACTTTGATGTCTATCCAATTCCTCTTTGTCATTTTGTAATACATCAACTTAAATAAAACTGTGTAATGTGACACTCTAGTTTTATAATGGTAGTCAATCTAGACTTAGTCACCCCATAACTTTTATAATGAAACTTTGTCCATTTATATATAATTTGAGGATGATTTTTTAGTCAATTGTGAGGATATGATGAGACCTATATGTTAGGCAACTTTGTCAATGCATCCCCATTAACAAAGCCTCGTTGATTCATCCTCGTTGATGCATCTTAGATGTGTTGACGCATATATGTCAATGAAGATGCATTAATGCATTAACCATAAATGCATCTTAGATGCATTGACCTAGCCTCATCGACGCATCCCTGTCGACACATCCTCATCGATGCATCCTCTTTAATGCATCCCCATCGATGTAAGTAAATGTGTTAACGCATCCCCATTGATGCAATGTGTGCATTTGCCTATAAATATGCAAGCACCTGCGCCGATGTAACTAAATGCATTAACACATCCCCATTGATGCAATGTGTGCATTTGCCTATAAATATGTGAGCAACCACTGCGTATTTGGCACCATTTGGTCAATAGTGTAGCTGAACTCTTGCAGTTTTATTTTGTAATCTTAGCAAGCAATCAGTGAATGCCTACAATGTGGATTTGAGTTAGTTGTACAATGTCTTATTCGAGTGGCATTGTACCTGAACGTATTCCATGAACAGTAATAAGATCAAGATTGATTCTTATTCATTACAACACTTTGACTTAGAATATATTTACTTTCAATGCAATTAGTTTTCTATGTAGTTAGTTAACATTTACATTTCCATACCTGTTAATTAATCAGCGGAATGAGCATAACCAATTTCAAGTGTAAACATATATTCGCTTTATAATCCCAGCATCATTATTACTTAGTTCATCCAATAGCATACCACTTAATAATCTCAATAATGGGTATGTGAGTTTAGGACGTGTATGATAAGCTAGGAATAGACACTCATCGTCCTTAGGATAGTTTAGGATTAACCTTCTTGTTATTAATTAGTTTAAATAAATAATTTTCATTATCTTAGATAATTTAGCCTTAGCCGCACAACATCAATAATCATATGCCTCACTTTGGACTAAACCATATGTGACAAAGCTACCACTAGTCCAAGTGGGAAAATAGCAACCTATGATCAATGTTTAACAATCTAAATACCACACTAGTCCCATCTACAGAATTTTCAATGGAATACTTAATTAATTTTCAATTCATTACTCTTATTCTTAGTCATTTCAATTTTCAAGTTAAAATAAGGGTTGGATTAATAATTATGTACCATGTAATAAAACCTACCATAAACGGATAAAAAAAATGCACCTCGTATATGTAATGGTCATGTAAAATACTAAAAATTGGTATAAAAGGTCCCTCTTACCATTGAAAGGTTTGAATCATCAAGCTCCTTGCAAAATCATTAATAAAAGTGAAGAAGATTTGAACTTCTTTTCTTATTTCTTTAAATCTTTCACAATTCTCTCACATTCTAATTTCACATAATTTTAATCTCATTTTTTCCACATCTCTTACATTTTAATCTCATTCCACATTGATCTTATACTAATATTTTAAATTTTCACTAAATATTACATATTTCATATCATAGATGTTAAGGTTTGAATATTTTTCTGTTAACGTCTAATGTCTATCACCAACAAAAGTATCAAATTTCATTTCATTGAAGTTTAAAGCATCAATTTCAAGCATACTTGGAAGATTCCAAGTTCATTCCAGTTCAACTCTGAAGTATACATTTTTTTTTATTAGAACTCTTCTGGTTCTGGTAAGATTTCCATAACTAAAATGGATTCAAATTTATCAGGATCAAAGTTTAAAAAAATCGAAATCCTACGTCAATCCGTGACTTCAAGCAATAAAGACTCGGTATTGATCAGCATCAATTTGCGCACCTGATTCAAATTCATCAAGATCGAAGTGTAAGAAATCAATAATAATCCAAATTGATTTGCGCAACCTCAAATCATCAAGATCGAGGTTTAAAACATCAAAATTCTACGTGTGAAACTAACCAATTAGCCAGCCCGTGCTAAGTGCCCATTGGTAGATTAAACAGAAAGCAAACTTAAATTTTATTATCTATTGCAATGAAGTTTATCCTAAATTTGAGTTCCAACCCAAGGCGGATCTTGTTTTCGTGAACCGGTTCAATGGCTCTGTATATACTACCCGTATTTCATCCATCTGAACCGGTTCTTGATGTGAATTGTTTCTGAAAATGAAATTTTGTGAATCTGGAGCACATAACTTACCAAGAGATACAGGAAGACAGTTATGTTATAATGAGATATGATAAATTTCAATGACGCTGCTTCGGTCATGCAGAGATGCCATGAAAGAGAGCAGAGGAAGAAGAAGAACAAGATGAATCCAGTACCACTGATAATGAATCTAAAGAGGATTCGAGTCTCAGATTGTGAGAAGCAGAATCTCAGAAACTAAAACATGCCCAGAGATGCCATGAAAGAGCGCAGAGGAAGAACCAGAACCAGAACCAGCGCTCCAATTGAAAGAAAACTAAAACTGAGAAGATGAATCCAGTACCACTGACAATGAATCTAAAGAGGATTCCAGTCTCAGATTGTGAGAAGCAGAATCTCAGAAACTAAAACTTGCCCAGAGATGCCATGAAAGAGCGCAGAGGAAGAACCAGAACCAGAACCAGTGCTCCAATTGAAAGAAAACTAAAACTGAGAAGATGAATCCAGTACCACTGACAATGAATCCAGAGAGGATTCCAGTTTCAGATTGTGAGAAGCAGAATCTCAGAAACTAAAACATGCCCAAGCAGATAATGCAGATCCTCTTCCTGTCTGCATCTCCGTTGCAGAAGTTAAATTGCCAACTCCCCCATTTCAATTGCAGTTGAGAGAATAGCAACAGTCATCATTGTGACTGCAACAAAAGCACAACAAATGCTACTGGGCTCTTCACCATCGCCATATTCTTCATAATCCATAAGAGATCAGATGACCCAACAATCTATGCAAAGGGGATCGATGAATCAGCAATATCTGATTCAGATTTTTAGCCTGGGAAAAACAACCCACCTGTAAATTTCCATCGAAGCTTCATCAAATACCGTCTTTTTATACAGTTGTAACTGTAGCCGGCGATTGTGCTANAAATTGATTGTCCAAGTGAAGAAAGCAGTCTATTTTCTCCTGAAAATGTGAAATTATGATCATTTCCCCTAAGTTGCAGTTACGTGAATTAAGACATCCGAAGGCAGTGAAGCCTGGACAAATCACAGGCTACATCAAGTCAAGTGAAGATAGTGTATCCATATTTCTAGTGCAACAGTCCAGGAAAACTAATTTCTCAAGGTCAGTTCTTTGGCATGTGTTGCAACTTTAAAATTAACTGAGATGATTGAGGTGTGTCACAAGGCGATTAGAAGAAAATCCACAGATCTCAAGTGTTTCAAGCTGTCAAATCTATAAATACCCTCGATCTCTCTATAAATACCCAACGCCCAACATTCAATCTTGCAAGCAAACCCAAAAGTTGCACTTGGTTGTTTATATTTGCTTTATATCTTACCTTTGTTCCTTGGGTTAATTTGTATTTATTTTTTTGTTGGTTGTTAACTAAATGGGTGGAAGGCTATATTATTGTTCTTGGCTATGGTTGCTGCCGTTATTCTGGTGACAGGATTTTTATCAATGTCTGCTATGGCACAGGCTCCTGCACCAAGCACAAGTACAGGCTCTGGAGGAGGATCTGCTTCTACGTCTGGTTCTTCTTTTGCTGTCTTGCTGTCCTGCTTCTTTTGCTGTCTTGCGGTCCTGCTTCTACGTCTGGTTCTTCTTTTGCTGTCTTGCATCCTTTGTAACCTCTTTATATCACTGAATTTCTTGATTTTCGTCTCATCAGGAGAGTCATCACGGAACTTTCATTCTAAATATGAAATTTCAAATTAGGGTTAAAAAAAAATAGAAGAATCTTACGGATTTTACCGATGTCTATTTCAACTTTTACCTTATAAAGCTCTGTGAATGCCAGACTTGACAAGCAATCAACCAAATTGCTAAATTAAAGTTTCAAAACTACGCATTAAGTGTGATGCATTCAAGGCGAGTCCTTCCTAATCAAAATATGATAAAATATTTTGCACATATAGATTGTGTCATCGGGCAAATCATTTATATTCCGTTTCCGCAGTTCATTTATATTCCGTTTCCGTAGTTGATGACTTCAAATGGAAATTGATAACCTTTTTATATAGTTGAACATTGATTTTATAAACTATTGAAATTTGAAAATTTAAAAATATATTCCCTTGCACCACAAGATCCAGACCACATTTGCAAAACTACTTTTTAATGTTCTAATTTTGAAGTTTTCATCCCATAACCCATTACTATACATAAATCAACACTGTGCAAAACCTTCCAGAGAGGTGATTGTGTAATGTTATCCACAATTTTTTTAAAGAATGTTTTAGAATCAATGGAAAAAGATTCTTTTGGTTTAAATTAAACTAGTTTTCATGCAAATAAAACAACATAGAAAATCATGGACAAACAAAATAATAAACTATAAAGGAGTAATGGGCCAAGTTGTGTTTGCCTTCATGCAATTAATTGTCATAAGCTCGTAGAAGTAGTAGTTAGAAGAAGAGGCAGAGGCCAAAATTCCTACCAAAGAGATGGTAGCAACAAAATATCATGCCAAACTCAAGGAAAAGGGAATCTAAGAAAACATGTTAAAATAGCAATACATCCAATTTAAAAAAGTATGCAAATTCCAAACTCACCAATAAGCAATTATAGATCATATTCAACAACACACACTAACTAAGTTAACAAGCTCATTGGATAGACTTATTTTTCATATAATTTTTCTCACAAAACTTTGTATTGCATTTGGTTAGTTTTTCACTTTGGTGTTCACCATTCACTGTATACAATGGACAAATAGACCAACAAAGAGATGTTACCTATAGGCTTTTCTCATTTGTCACAATAGAAACAAAAACAACTCTATTGCTACACCATTTTTCAAAACTCAATTGCTTGCATACAACTTATGATAATTAAAAATTATGTGAGTAAAGATTCTTTTCTATACAGAGAAATGTGGAGATGGCAAAATTGTTGGTATTCAACCATGTAGTTTGTCCAAAGAAATAATAGATTGTGCTAGGTTTGATTCTACCAAGCAACACAAAGTTATAAATTTTTTTAAAAAAACTCTTTAAAAAAATTTCTAATCTAAAGGATCTCAGTGGATCTAAATTTCACCCCACTTTTTCTACCTTCTCTAATATCCTTGAATTCATCCACTTCAATGTAGATAATTCAATATGGAACATAAGAACTATCCATTCCACGAGAATGTGCATTTACACAAACAATTACAGTATGATCACTTATCTTTTATATAAATAATGTCTTGAAGCAATAGTGATTCTTTTCAATATCTATTTATTTCCAAATATTTCCAAAGCATTAGCAACATAAAAGATGGTATTTGCAACTAGTCCATTAATGGAAATCAAAATGCTTTATTATTCCCTTGAGACCTTAGAGAGTCTATTCATTAAAATGTTCTTTATGAGTCTTGCAAACCTCATTAAGGAAGTGACCCAAGGTCAATAATTCTGCCTTAAGAAAATGGTAGAAAATGGTAAAAAAATAATGACCAACAAAACTATTACAAAGTTTTGATATGGTCTTCATGAGTCTTAAAAACCTAATAAAAATCTCCAAGATTAATATTTCTAGAAATTAAATGATGAAAAAAAAAACATGTTCTTCATACCTACTTTACTCTAGCTACTTGAACCTCTTGCTTGCATAATACTTAAAAGAAAAATAACATAACCAACTAATCCACCTAATACATTTAACAACTTTACCTCCTCTCACAACCATTCTTCACCTTTTGGCCTTGAGAGCCTTGTAAGTTTTACTTAAACTAACATTGTAGAATTATAGACACAACCATTACCACATAGTGAAACTCTTTTAAGGATAATTTCCAATTTCACGTTAATAAATATATTAAATCATATGATTATCAACATTGTTAAAGATAACATGGACATGGGCATGTTAGATCATATGCTCATTGTACTCATTGAACTCTTAGTTGTACCTAATAGACATATCATTCTTGAATTCCAATCTCACTGGAGGTCCAAAATTATAGTCATGAAGGACAATTACGACTTATCGGTTACAAATACAAACCACTCTTCACCAAATAATCAATCGTTTACTTAGAATCATCGTTTTGCAATCCCAAAGTTCAACCAATGTACCTACATCATAGCACAAATAAGAATAGATCAATGACTCAAGGTAACACGGTGTCAATATCTAAGATATGCATGCATGAAGTAGTTATTCAAGTATATGAAGT
>MNCI01037323.1:46281-56678 GCA_015680685.1 Gnetum montanum
AGCAATTAGTTAGATGAATAATCCATAAAACATCTTTAAATTTTACAAAATATATCTTTTGGTGACTCTGCCCTATTTCCAGGGACCTGATGCTGCAAAGAAATGTATTTCCCTACAACTCTGGTGCAAACAATTTTATCCTTATAAATTTTTAGCCAACTTATTTCTTTTTTCAGGGACATCAGAGGTAAAATATCAAGCACAATGAATGAAACTGCTGCTAAGTCAAGTCTATTGTTCATAACCACCTCAAGCAATCAAATTACTGTCTAACTTTACTATAATAAACCATCTCAGATCATAGCCCTCTTTTATCTTGGAAAGATTAAAATTTACAATTACAATCAAACCACCACCATGCACAAAGGAATCATTAAGATTGACTTCTCCTACAGAGGATTCAACTCACTAAACATGAAATATAGCTAAAAATAATGACTAAACATGAAATATAGCTAAACATAAACATAATGAAAAGTCGATGGCGTATTTAAACAAGAACCTCAATGGACACTAATGCATGCTTCCCTGGAACATACAGCCGGCAATGGTCATGACCTTGAAAACCGTAATTTCCAAGCCACCACTTTAATAACTTGGGCAAATTTAAGTAAAAAGTAGAGCCAACCAGAAGAAAACATAGTAATGCCACTTTAATCATGAGTTATAAGATACAAATTAAAATCCATTGGCAAAATAAACAAAGTCAGGGCAATCCATCAGATTCATTCCAACACGCTATTTATCATGCAAAATCCACCTTAAATAATGTCTTATAAGACAAAGAAATTAAAAAGCTGGATGAAAACAATTAACAAGCTGGATGAAAACAATTAATTGAAATAAGAATTCATCCACAATGTGCGCAACAATAAATTCACAATACAAACGAAAATTGTTACTTCCTGGAATACCTTCAGAAACAACCACTATAGTACAAGCTAATCATCCGCTAGCTGAACCCCTCAATGCTTTGCCCCTCGATGCTTTGCCCTGAACACAGAAAATTATGTTAATATGTAACTTCAATTACTCTTAATCTTTGAAGTTTATTGATAAAACTTACCGACGTGATGTTGTTGGAACTGCCCGAACTCTACCCTTATGCCCTTTATTCACATTATGAGATTCAATCAAATCTACAAGATTAAAAAGATAATTAAATGAAACTTTCATTAGTTTTATTGTATGATGAGGTAATGGGAAATGAAAATTCAAAGGTTACAATAAATACTTCATGCAAGAGCTGATAAATTATCCAAAATAACATGTAATGAGGGGGTATTGAAAAAGATAAAACAGAGAATAATTTTATTTTCTTTGACATTTAAAGTGTTAAAAACCAAAAATAAGGACCTTTCTTTCTTTATCTTCCATGTGTAACTTTCATTCTCTTGCTGTTGTTCAGAAACCCACTGAAGATTTGGCAATCCTAGGCTCACAATGTTGGACTACTTTCACTGTAATTTGTGTGTTTTTTTTAAATAACATTCAATGAAGTTAGAATACCATGTCCAAGAAAGGTCAGATTATAAGCCTATCAAGAAAGGTTGCCCGCATTACAGTTTCAAGAAAGCCACCAAAAGGAAAACCAGAAACAACATGGGAAAAAAGATTGAAGATTATATAAAGAAGTTGCAAATAAACAGGGATCTAGCTCTTACTAAAGGTGAATGACAAAAGAGAACTTACACTAATGCTTCAAGAGCCAGCACAAACTAGTGAGAGCACTCTTAGGGCACAAGGAATGGTCATACCCTTATAAATAACATCCCCGTACCAAAGCATTGCTTTGAATGACTAATCAATTTAAACAAGGTCACTAGCAGCCTTCAAAAGAAAATTACCAAGGTAAATCAAGGTAAATCAGGGTTTCTGGGGTGCTTTCATCCATTTGTACAGTTGGTCCTAGCAATTACATTTCTAGGATCACCAGTACAAATGGATACTTTGTGAATTCCATACAATTCACTTTTAAATACAATTTCTTTTAGATTTAATTAAATAGCAGAAATTGGGGTTGTGAGGAAGGACACCTAAACCTAATATCCTCATTGTTCATTTAGCCATTTTGTCATGACAAAGATAAGATCATGATGATGATTTAAAGAAGTTGGAATAGAATATAAATATATATATGAAGTTGAATACCTGCAAAACTAAAAACTAAAGCACTTCACACTATGAGCATCATTTTACCAGCACCTTAATGATCACATTGACTTTGGATGAACCAGTAAGATAGGCAGGCAAGTTCCTGATGGTTTTTAAGGCAGATTTTCCACCTGACAGTAACCTCGATGTATCTTTTTGCTGTCCCCCTAGTGGCACATCCAGATTTGCCTTTCAACCTAACAGTTATAAGTACAATAAGCTAACAATTAAGCCAATGTTCACCCACACTTTGTAAACATGAATAAATAAATGAAATTTTATTCCCTATTTTTAACTATCACCCCTCCTGCCTCTACGGGTTGGTTTCTCACCCCTCCTGCCTCAGTAAGTTTAAAAGCTTTTTTCACCATAATCAGTCATCAATGGAATTTTATCAACTTAAAAATGTCAGTGTGACATCTTTTTAAAAAACATTATATTAGACGTCTTACTCAAACAAGATTTTGGCCGTTGGTTTTTTTAAAAAAATCATACTGTTTTACATTAATGCCAAAAAAAATACCTCCATTGGTAAGATTCTAACACTTATCAGTGTCTTAAAATTTGAAAACTATGTCAAAACTCTAAACAAGAAATAAAGTCTTAAAAAACCAAATGTTTTAATCTTTAATGAGCCATCTATTATTGTAAATATGAACTTCTCTGTGTTACCTAACTTGCCAACCCAAATCAAACGTAGGGTGGGAGTTCAAAACAAACTTGCATGTTCCTAGTCGGCCTTAATGCCTTTCAGTAAAATCATATATCAGGAATTCCCAATAGTAACTTCCAACATGATAACCATAACTCTATACTACACATTACTAAATAATACACATCATCACATAGCAATGCATATCATGTAGAGAGAAAAATAAGTTGGTACATATCAATGTTTTTATATAATTAAATCAATATATTACAAAATAATCATCATCATCATCACCAACCTAAGTCAATATATTACAAAATGCACACACAATATCTGTTATCATGCACGATCTCCATTGATTGTGTACAACTTTAGTTGATTACATAGAAAAAAAATACTGTAGCATATCTTTAACTTTCAAAACACAAACTAACATTAACAAAAAAGACATTTTCCATTTGTTGTTGAAAGAGAAATTACAAAGTATTACTCTCCAACATCCATACTAAAGTAACTTTTCATAAAGTTTTGAATTGAAATATCTACCTGAAGGATGTTCTGTTTGTGAAAATGTTTTTTCATCTATTCTACTTGAATATCACAGGTCTGTGCATTTGAAGCTGGAACCAACTGGGTAGACATCTCCTTATGCCCTCTTTTCTTATTCCCAAAACTGAATGTACTTTTCTGCTTTATCCTAAAGTAAATGAGATCAAATTAGTTGTTGCTAAGGTATACTATAAAACATAAGCTAAAGAAATGCATAAGCAACAAAGACAACATCGATGCTCTATATGCACATTATAGGAAGCTGAACAAATGTATCCCGCTGGGAGAAGCCATGTTACCCTGAATAAGCATGCTTCTTTACAAAGGATTATTATAACATATCCACAATGTACAAAACCAGGCTTTAAAGGTAGGCACTTATCTATTTATCATTAACATAAGATGAAAAGTACAGAGGAATTAACCAGGAAGGTAAACAAAACAAATAGTTGGCCCACAGCCATTTCCCAGCAGAAATTTTTTATTTTGCAATCAACATTATGTGAAATATATTATCAACTGGCTAAAATTTTAAAGTCTTCCAACCATTCCCAATGACGTACAGAAATCAACAAATCCAATCCAGTAATGTAAATTCAAGCATGGAAAGGTCTGTGAAAGCATTGTGTTCAAAATGGATGTTTGTGAGAGAAATGTTATGGAAGTGAAGCTAATTTTTATGGCTTTATTGTTTAATTGGTAAATATGATCTTTCTGTAAAGGATGAGCTATTGTTAGTTAATGGATACTTTTTAGATAGTTATGTGGGGTGTGTTTTTAATCAATAAATGATTCTTTATAATGTTCTACATTGTTGTAATCCTTCAAGGATGACAACTTCCAAATGTTTCTAGATTTAAGTTTGTAACATTGTTTTACTAATTTAAAGGCCAAGTCCCTTGGTCATTGTATATGAACACCTTGTTTGGATCAATTGAACAATAAGAGTTGCACTTCTCCTATGGAGATTTCTACTTTGTTCTTTAAGGGTTTTACCTTATAAATCTTTTGTTCCTTATTAGCCATTTTGCTTTTGTTGTTCTAGTTTGATATCAACTTTGCAATTTGTTCATTATCTTCAAAATGTATCACTAGTGTAGTGTTTATTTTGTGTTTTCTCTTACGCGCAAACATTTTTCTAGTACATCTACTCCACTCTACTATTTTTATCCAACATAGTGGTATCAAAGAGAGGTTGTAAACTTGCTGGTTTTCTTTGTGGTAGGTTCTTTTGTGCAATGTGGAACAAGATTCAATGGTGCAAAGGTGCAGTTTTGTAGAAAACAAAATTTATGAACATCCTAAAGTGGGAGCAACAGGAATTCCAGGTTGCAATGGTGTTGCTTGTAGTAATCGAAATGCAAGTGGGTAGGTAAATCTTAAGATGTTTCTTTGGATTCGTATGGATTTTTTAATTTCGTTTTTTAGAGTTTCCTGCTTGCATGGGAGTCATGATTCAAATATGGTTCTTGTTCAAAAGTTCAATGGAAATTTCTATGGCCTTTAGAAGATGAAAGTTGTGGATTTGTTGTCACTATGCAAGAGACAAGAAATTTCATCTCTATTTCTATCTTCTCTACACAAGTTATTCTTCTAGCATCCATGCTCCTTATTCATCTGTTTCTTTACAATTTGATCTTTTTCTAACCAATTCTTCAAGATTATCAATTACATTAACTTGGTTTCTTTTCACTCATCTTCAAGAGCTTCTTTCTTGGTTCAAGATTTTCTCTTATGAGTATCTCTAGATTCTTTCTTCATACATATATGTGCACTTCTTTGTTACAACATTTTTATTTATTTTTTTATTTTTTGCATGACATAGCTCATAATCCATTAGCTATCATCTCTATTCTTATCACCTCTATACTTCAAACCCCCTCGTTCGTTTCTTTTCTTTAAACCTCATCCTTCACCACTAAACACTTTATATCTCATCCTTCATCTTTGTACTTTAGACCTCATCCTTTCCCCATTACAAATGGAACTTTCTTATCCCCTTTTTTCACACATATGCTTCATGATTCATGTTTCTTTAGGGACTATGATCTCTCCTTATATATCATGTAAAAGTAGGACAACTCTCATGAAAAGTTGCATCTCTTTGTATCCATTTATTTAATAAATCATCATCTCATTAAATGTGTGTGTATACATACATATTGACGTTCTACACACAATTTAATTAGCCTTCATCAATACTATTATATGATAGCCACTTATATAATAATAATGGTTGAAGTTGCGAGTCGAGCAATGGAAGTGCCAAAATGCTAACTTGAATTCTTATAATGCAAACAACAATCTTATTAGTAAGGCAGGAAATTAAACTTCCCTACTGTGTTGAAAGGGTAAGTTCTACATAACTACTATCAGACCTATGATCTTTTGTGGTGTAGAATGTTGGCCTATCAAAAAGCATCAATCTCAATGTATGCATGTGGCACAAATGTGTATGTTAAGGTGAATGCTAAATGTCATTATGAAAGATTGAATCAACTCTTTTATTAGGAGATATTAGGAAGTAGCACTGATAGATCAGAATATTAAGGAAAGTTATCTTAAATGGTTTAGTCATGTTCTAAGAAAACAAGAGAATACGCATGTTAGAAGAGGCCACTTTATTGAAGTTGAGGGGAACCAAAAAAGAGGTAGACCAAAACACACTTGGTTTACTTACTTTGATTTGAAAGGTTCTAAGGAGAGAGTGGGGAGTGAGAGGGTTTTCCAAGGCTGTGTAGAGGATCTAAAGCTTTGCAAAGGGTATTCTGAGCCTTTGTAGAGGTTTTCCAAAAGTAGAGAATTTTCCAAGGCTTTGCAAAGGACTTTCCAAGTAAAGTTTCCTAATGAGGGTTTTGTTTCTTCATCAAGGGTTAGCAAAGTGAGTTTTGCTACTTGACTTCATCAAAGATATGGCACCAATTACTAAGTCTAAACTACAAGAGATTGTCATTCAACTAAAAGGCTTACTTGAAAAGCAAAAGGCCATTGAAGATAGATAGGAAATGTTTATTCAAAATCAAGAAATGATCTCAAAATGGATGCAAGAACAAAAAGAAATACCAAAGAAGCAAAAGATGCTAATAAAATAACCAACAATAGTGATGGATCAACATAATAGTGACTTTGAAAATCTCATTTGTACCATGAACATCATAACTGCAAAGCAAAAGGTGATATATAATGCACCTCTCCAACTTGGTTGATACAATCTTTGATGTTTATCACACAGGATTCAAAAGTCATAAACCATGTCATATTATTATGAAATTTAGTGATTCAACTACTTGGAGAAAAGTTTAGCTCAATTGCAGCAAGTTGAAAAGAGAGAAAAAAATAGACAAATAATGATCTCACAAAAGAAGAGTTTGCACAGAAAATAAAAGAATAGAAAAAGGTAAAAGCAACACAAGCAAAGGGTAAGGTAGCTTTTCTAAATACCAAGTATATTGTAGTAATCAAAGACATGGCATTTTCAAAAAGTTTACCTGAACACTTTGCACTATGGATTTCTAAATATAGATGGTGGCATTCCCACTAAAATGACTGCACTGTATAATATTGGGTTTTTTAAGAATTTTGACATTTTTTAAGTGGTTAAAACTTGAGAAGAAAAAAATTCTGAAAATTTTGAGTTGCCTGATTTTAGAAGAATAAAGGCAGCAAGTGTTAGATCTCACAAACAAGGAAGACCATCAGGAGGATTATCTTGTATCCTCAAAAAAAGAAAAAAGGCTTCAAATGGTAATGAAGGTGCATAAGATTGATGAATATAAACAATATATTTGGTTGGAGATTATTCAAAGAAAATGCCCTATATTCCTTGCTTTTTATTACTTTCACCCACAAGATATAACATATTATGCAAAGCAAATGATAAAGCAAGGTCTATGAAATTTTAGAAAACTTTTTCGAAATAAAGTTTTTCTAAGCAATTATATTCCATTTGCATAGATAAAAGGATTTTACAAAAATTTGTTACATCAAAAGACAAATACCATAACTAGTTGCATGCTCTCAAATATTTTACAGTTTACATTTGATGAAATAGTAGACGGAATTGAGAAACTAGCTTCTAGAAAAGCTATAGATGCAAGGTTGTCCTCTTTCATCAATATTATTTGGCATTTTTATTGATGAACTAAAAGAGTGAATTAGAGAGATACCAACAAATCATGCCATTAAAGTGGATCATTCATGCATACAACTTTCAATATTTGCAAATGATGTAATACTAATTGCAAATTCAAAAACAAGGTTAAAAACGATGTTGCATCAACTACAAAAAACTTGTGAATGTACAAAAATGAAGGTAAATGTTAACAAACACAAATGCTAAATTGTGGAACTAATAAGAGAGATTACACTTTCCAGCTACATAATAAAAGACTTGAGATTGTAGATACATACCAATATTTGGGAGTAGCATGCTCTCAAATTTATAAGTGGAACCACTGTCTATCACAATGAGTTGCAAATGGCTAGAAGGCTTTCTATACAATGACGAACAAACGTGACCTTGGTTTTAATCAAAAATTATAGAAGAAAATTGAAAAACTTCAAAAACAATTCTTGTTCGATGAATTCAACATGAAAACCAGCAACATGTATCATTAGAATGTTGCAAAACAATTTTTTTCAAAAGAAAATGGCAAATCTCTGGTCAATCTTTGTATGAGCTATTCAAGCTACCAAGTGTTAGTTCTAGGGAAAAATATTGAAGATGTGTTCAAGTTACATGAATATTGGACACATCTATTGTACTCAGGATTTACTGCTCATGATGTATTTTGCATAAGTACATTTCTCTAACACATCCTTGGGGACTACATAGACATAATAAAATATTAGTATCAATACCAATAAAGAAATACATCCAAGATTTAGATATTAATGCTTATTTGGCCCTTAATAAAAAGGAATGGTGTAAAGGAACTCATATAGCCTATCCCATGTAATTGGAATAAGGATAGGATGTTGTTGAGGATGATGATGATGATGAAGGCAATAAATTAAACTTGCCAAAGAACACATAACAAGAAATGCCACACCTTGAACTAGCTGGCCCCTGCATACAAATCATCTTTGCCAAAACATTTGTGAACTGGTTGTGTACACTCAAATTCAACCAAGAAATAATAGGATTTTAGGTTAACAAACAGAAGCAATAATATGAAAATGCATTGCTAGTGTATTGTTAACCAACTTTCTACCTAGACCTACTAGATCAAATCTCATAGCTTATCTAAGAAAGCAAATGAAACAAATAACAACTATCTATAATAATTGGCATTTAACAACTTGCATATGTCAAAAGATAAAAAATGGCCATTAAAAATTTTACATGGCAAACATTTGAAAAGTCATCATGAAAATTAATGGATAGAAGTCATACAACTATTTAGATAAAGATTCCACCACGTATGTTGCACAAGACAAGTTATGCAACCATTGTAAGATATTATAAGAAAACGAAACATATTCTAATACATAACTCTAGAAGAAAATGCTTCTAACCTTTCATAAATCAATCAACCACCCATATTCTTCCTAGAAGAATCAATGGGGCATTTTTCCAACCCAACATCCATTACAAAAATAGCAAACGAAAGTAGCATAAGAATGGGGCTTACTTATGGTCATGCAAACTTTCCTTTGCAGCCTTTACCTAGCTGCTCTCATACAAACATCATAAATCCATGTTATATCATATGATATCTAAAGCCAACATCTTACCTATCAATCATAAACCATCAATTTACTATTTTAAGTTGGCTGAACCAACTCAGGGTAAGTAGTTGACTGATAAGCAATTCATGCTTTCTAGCGTCCACATTAGAAGACCCAGAGCTTTGCACTGTAATTTTTTTTTTACTGTAACCTGATTTCAAAAACGTTGAGGAATGCATTATAATGAAAATTATAAGACTATTATTTCTATGATTGCAGCCAAAACGTAATAGCACAGCAACTTAGAAAAAGCATGCAGAACTTGGCAGCAATATAAAAGTGTTGGTATGGACATTACACAAATACAGAGTATACAGTAATATTATGCTCTGCAAAACTCTGAATAATTTTCCAAACAAATATGTTCTACAGAAGTTTAAGAAGGGGTTTGAGTAAATAGCTATGGATCAGTATCACCCAAATATTAAAAACAGAATTCTTCTAAAATGCAAGGGGAAAAATCTGCATACTCTTTCATCCGACAAATTCATGATTAGCTTAGAAACCTTTTCCTCTGCTGATTCAAATGAAAAAAAGAAACACAAATACACACAAGAATTCATTTGTGAGTAATTTTGTTCAAAATGAAAACTGGGAAATAAAAAATTATATATATTCATGTTAATAAATCTTTCTTTCCCTTGTTCAGATTTGGGAAAAGACAATCAAGATTTACAAATTAAATTAGGACTTCGTTACCTCGAAAAAGCAAATATCCATTAAAAAACTAACTGATACCATAAAACGGTTATGCCGATAAGCTTCTTCAAGAGAACAGTAATAACGATTTCAAATGCAATATCAAGGAATGCTTAGCTATTGACTAGGGAATGACAACAGGAAACTGGTTCTCATTAATGGTCACAAATTCTCTCTAGGAAAGCATGTTAAATGGTATTATGATATCAAAATCATTGCCATGAGAACTCCTTTGACATCCATTTCTATCTTATAAAATGACTACCATTGTGAAATAATGTGCTGTGCCTATTGTACTCATGATTTGCAAAGTAAATCCAGTGGAAAACCTCTCTAATAACACTATGAATAAGATCCCCCTTCCAACTGAAGAAAAGACCACCCTTCGTAAAGGGATATCTGACTTCCAATGTGTGTGACAAAACATTTCCACACACTCCATTTCCTCCGTTATGATGCTACACCCATTTTCATCTCTTTATTCACAATTTTAAACAAACACATCATCTATCTCAACATTCAATCCTCTGCTACACTACCCTATGATTTTATTTTTCTTACATTTCTATTATTACTTCTATTGTGTCGCTATCCAATGTAAGCATAGTACAAG
>MNCI01037326.1:19031-35627 GCA_015680685.1 Gnetum montanum
AGAAATTATTCTAATTATTAGAGTGGTTACTTTAGCAGTTATTCTAATTGTAGTTGCTCCCAAGCCTATAAATACAATGCCTAGGCGCACAATTGGGAGGAAGTCTTTTAGCAATCAAGTAGCGAAACTCTTGTAGTCTATTTGAAAGTTAGAGTATTTTCCAAGTGCCTGTAGCAGAAGGTCTAAGTGTGTATGAATCTTTATTCAAGCATTGATGTACCTGAGCACACCATTGTGTTGGCAATAAAGACGAGCTGTTTGATCCATCCTTGCAGCACTTGAGATTTGTTTTCTTCCACATTTCTATTTTATTTTCTTATGCATTTATTTTATTTTATGCACTTTACATTTATGTTATTAGCATAGCAGTTCATTTTGATCAATTAAGAAAATCATTAAATTACACAAGCATAACCACTTCGATCATGCGTGTAATGCTTGGTAACCTAGTAATGATTAGCATTTGGTAATCCCAACAATGTTGCACTGGTTCAGGATGTGTATGACAAGTGAGAATAAATGATGGTGTTAGAAATAGTTAGAACTTAGTTAATGAGTAGTTAATTTAAATTAGTCACTTAGTTACCTCTCTCCTTCCCTACTAGCGTAAGACATAAAAATATAAAAGCTATAAAAATCATATGCCTCAAGCTTACTTAACCATACAATCGTGACATACAAGTAAGCTTGGGAAGACAACGATCAACCAACCCATCCTTGTTCCACAAGGGTGCATAAGCACTTAGTCCTTGGAATTCAACCAGATTGTGTGTGAAACACTCGTATTCATATGGTTGAGCATAGGGGTACCTCACCACTCATCATTGGCACCATTGCCTGAGACTTAGTTGTTTGTGCACTAACTAGAACATAGGAAATCATTCACATCATTGGAACAAACCCTTAGGGTTGGTTGAGAAAATAATAAATAAGAATACATTGTACATTAAACAGACAAGTATGTTTCTTTTTTCATACAAAAGTGCCTCACCACCTAGGTCTGAAACAGGAAATAGTTAGCAACTTAATACACATGACGTTGATATGCCAGTCCCTCAACAAGTTTGAGTGGTATATATTCATCCGGATGAGTATATACCAGACTTCACCTTTATCCTCCATCAAGATGAACAACTATGTTGGTGAGACTTAGAAGGTAACATAGTGTTACCTCTTAATCATTCAGTCCCAAGCATGCTTCTTCATGCTCTCACATGAATTGGCATGCTACACTTATATGTAGAATACATTGTGCAAGACCATGACTCGAGAAAATACCGTCCCACAGAGGCACAAAATCAAAGGGACTTGCAACAAGAGAGACATCATAAGTCTTTGAAGGGTAAGTGGTCTCAGGATGCCCCACATGTCTTAACTGAAAATGAATATAGTGAACCTACCTCAGGCAGTCGCCCACATAATGATGTTCCTCACCTTGACTTTGGCCAAGGGGTTAAGTATCAGAACCTTCATTCCACTATTCATAACCTAGGTTTTGATACCCATGGGCAAAAAGTACCTAAAAAAGGGACACAAACTCATGATAAAGGTGGACATGTTAATCAAAACCGTGATTGAGGTTAAGACTATAGAAGAGAAGGTAGTAGACATTGTCATGGTGATGGTTCTCCTTCTTCCTTACCATCATCATATCCTTCACCCTCTCCTTTAGTATCCAGATGCAGTCATAAAGAAAAAGACCATGGGGATAGAGGTAGGCAAAGTGGAAGTCATAGATGAAATAGCCAAGAAAGGGGACGAGGGCACTCTAGAGAGTCACAACATGGAAGAAGGGAGAGTAGGGAACAATGTAGGCATCATAGATTCCATGGACGAGATGATCACAATGAACCCCTACTTGCTACTATAAATATGTTAGACATAACTGAGGCTATTAGAATTCCAACAAGGCACCAAAAAGATAGTAGGATCAAAAGATTAGATATGAACAACATCCCACGATTTGAAGGGGGATACAATATTGATCCTCAGAATCATTTACAAGCATTCCATCATGTGTGTGCCTTACAGAACATAAAGAACGAAAGGCAAAAACTTAAGTTGTTCCCACGAAAATTAGTTAAAGAAGTAGAAAGTTGGTACTGGTCTTTAGAACCAAAATCCATTCGTACGTGGAGTACTATGTTAGAACTATTTAATGATAAGTACCAAACGTACTCCCAAGTGTCTAACTTGCAAAAGAAAATCCAATGCTAGAAACAAGGAGGACATGAATCCTTGGATGCTACCATGGGTCGATACTATGCACTGTTACATCATTGTCCTAGCCATGGTTATTCGTAAAGGGATCAACTACACCATCTCGTGAATCAATGATGCCCCATGAACATGTTGGGTTGGAGTAATCAATGGTGCCCCATGAATCTGCATCTCGGGTATGTAATGCATAGATGTGGAAGCTGGTATGACTGACGGTATTCCAATTACTTGAGGTTGGAAGATTGACCCTGCGTTGGTTTGGGAGAGTTGTTGGGACTGCACTAGTGGAGGAATGATGGAAGTGGACGCATTAGAGTGAATGTTATTGAGCACGGAGAAGATAGGAATGGAATGGGGAATAGGTCCTCGAGTGTTTGTGGATGAAGAAGGAAACATAGTTTCTTCCAGGAAAGGATGAAATAATGGGTTTGTGTGTGCATGGGGGCTAATGGTATGGTATGATTCTCCATGTTCAAATTGGGCTACAAAGTCATCTTCTTCATCTCGAGACTCTATGGGAGGTAGTTGTAAGGCTTGAATTCAAGCCATAAGAAGCTGGGATATGAGTTTATGATGGTTTTCAGACAGTGGGATTATGTCAAAAGATGAAGGGATAAACTCACATCCTCCTTTGTGGATGAATTCATATTCTTGCTTAGCTTCCGTCTCTACACGATCAATGTGTAGGTTGGCTTGGATTTTGACATAGATAAAATTATACTGCTCAGGTGTAAGAGTTGCATGAATAGGTCCTTTACCTTGTAGCCTGAGGGATTGGCATGTAGGGCCTTAAGGATTTATGTGTTCAATAATGGTTATGGATTCCATAGTAGTCACAGGGTTTGAAGCTTCGGCCCCAAAGTCAGCAATCGGTAGTGTTACTGGGTTGACTTGGGAAGATGCCATGATAAACATGAATGGACTGGGGTACACGAATGGAGTTGTATCACAAGCAGTTATAGCATGGGGTGACACAAGCTCAGTGTGATCAACAGGGATGAGGAGACTCAAATGGGCAAGATGGATGAGATTTGATAGGTAGTGAGGTTTTAACCAATAACAAGAATGTGGGCCTCCTTCTAGTGCCAAAAGCTGTACTGACCTAAATCGTCGGTGTGAGGCTAGAAGGGAAACAGACACTGAGAGATCGTCAGGCAGCCATAGCTAACCCTGCCTTCGCCCAAGGGCAAGTTGAAAAAGTAAACAAAGGCAGAGTGCCTTGGATGGTTTGCACGCAAATCAACCAAGGACTTCCCCGAGCGTAAGCTAAGGCTAGCGCTGGGGTTATCATGAATGATGTAAACGAGATGTAAGCGAAATGCAAACAGTGACACAAAATGTAAATAGGGTGTACTGAATTATAAATAAAGCGTAGACAGAGCTATATTGTAAACAAAGCATAAATAGAACTAAACAATGTAAATGGAAGGCAATGAACTGTATTGTATTGTTTAATAAAAAGGTATGCACTGGTCAAAGTGTAGCTCCACGTGTGGATGGCAGGTCAAGCACTAAGCCCTGGGATGATGTCTGAAGTGATGATGCGATGATGCAATGTGATGAACATGAGAAATACTTGGATGCCAACAGTCAGATATGCCGAGCGCCCAAGGATTGCAGATTTTGTACTTTCTCAGAATTGCTAATCTCTCCAATTGTCCACCCCAATTTATGTGAATTGATAGGGTATTTATAGGGTTGGGTCAGGCTTCAGCACAAAATTCTAGAATGGAATCAACGGCTGAGAGATGAGAGGAAAGTGGATCTGGTGACATGTGTCCAATGGACAGTTGTACTTGGGTTGGATGCATGCTGGCGAGAGTTGGATGTGTGTCGGACAGTTGTGCACGAGTTGGATATGTGTTGGCAAGCTACGTTCTTGACCAGGTACATTGCATTTTACAATTTATGGGTTATTTAAGCCCATGAAAGTACATTTAATTTAAACATGAGGCCCTAACATGCCCACACATGTGGATTTACAATGAAATGTACAACAAGAGAAATTCGACCCCCGCTTGCTTGAAACTTCTTTGTCCTTGAGTCTTTCTAAAATTTTTTGGAATGTTCTGGAATTTTCTGAAAGTTGCTAATGCTGAGAATTTTCTGCCATTTTCTGAAATTTTTTTGGAATTTGATGAATAGCATTCACGCGATGAATAGTGTTTTACGTTGTGAATAGTGTTCACGCGATGAATAGTATCTTACGCTGTGAATAGTGTTCATGTGATGAATAGTATTTTACGCTGTGAATAGTATTCACGCGATGAATAGTGTTTACGCAGTGAATAGTGTTCACGTGATGAATAGTGTTCATGCAGTGAATAGTGTTTACACATCCTTACACTATGCAGCGTAAGCAAATGTAGTATTCACGCAATGAATAGTGTTCATGCAGTGAATAGTGTTTACGCATCCTTACGCTATGCAGCGTAAGAAAATGTAGTATTCACGCAGTGAATAGTGTTTATGCAGTGAATAGTATTCATGCAGTGAATAGTGATTTACGCTATGAATAGTGTTTATGCATCCTTACGCTATGCAACGTAAGAAAATATAGCTGCAGCGTAATCAACCGAAAACACCTCATTTAAGGCCCGAATTTTGATTTTCCAGAAGGCTGGGAACTGCTGGGGACCTTGGCAAAGTTCATGGAGGGTCCTTGTGCTTGATCTCGGCCTATTTTGACTTAGTTTCGAGGCCCCAAAAGTTGGTGACGCTGATCCTTACGCTGTGCAGCGCAAGCACATTGTACTTAGTCAAAATTGCACTTTTTGACCTTGAAACTGATGATTCTTGACACTGAGACTTACCATCGTGATCTATGGGCCCCAGGGCGACCTTGCTTGCTCCACGATGGGCTGCTTGAAGCCATTTCAGAGGCTCTGAAGTTGTTTAAAAGTGTTGCTAAAATTTTTATGGTGTTTCATTGGCCCCTCTTTGTTGACGCCTAGAGGAATCCACCCAAGAGGCATCGACAAAGAAGTGAAAAACACCATGAACAACAAAGCATCAATCATTAACTATCAGCCCTTGGTCGGATGTCATCGCACCATTTTCAAAAGTACATGGGATTGGGGAAATGTAGTTTGAGATGCAAGGGGAGGGGATTGGTTGTAACAAGGAAAGCTAAGAGGTTAAGGGCTATGATTGCTACTGGGATTTATGGGAGAGGAATGCTTTCTTGTGCACAAGTCATGTCATTGATCCTTGTTAACAGCTGGGTTTTTATTAAACTCGAAACCAAGATATAGGAAGTGCGTTCTTTGGAGAAACGGGACTCTTATAGAGTATTTGTGGGGCCCATTGTAAATAGCCAAAGCCACGCAGTGATGTGTAACACGGTCTCTTTAAGACACAAGTGTAACTATTTTTTTAAGACAATTACCTTCTCGCCTGGGGCTTGTATGAGAATGGCCAATAGTCTTTTGTTTTATGATGTCAACAGGGTCATGAAGACCTTTTCCATGCATTTTTCTGACCTTTTTTTGTCGGTCTTTTTGAAAGAGCTTGCTTTTTATACCATGCTCGTGTTTGAGCACTTGCGTTTTGCATCATATACTATGTATCGTGTTTTGCATCACAACTGCTTAGAGAGCTACATTGTGCAACAGTGTATCAAGAGTTTTTTGGTGAGCAGAATGTATCAAGGGGATATAATTGGATAGGATAAGGGAGCATGATGGGGAATAGGGAATGTATCAAGAGTCAGGAATGTATCAGGAGTTGCGAATGTACTTATGTATAGATTGATTAACCCAGTCGTGTGCGTCAGGAAAAATATGATACCTTGTCATCACGATGAAGTGCATCTATGTACGAACGTCTCAAGAGTTTCATCCTGCAAACACAACTCCAAGAAGACAAGAAAACCACAAATGAAATAGTCAGTCAAACACTTGAAACAAGGAGATGGAGTCACCACATGCATTTTTCAAAGCAAACAGAATCATGAACAGCATCAGTTTCATTAGGTCCCATGAGATGAATCATGCAACAAGTCTTTGTGGAATAGGAATAGCCAACTGCAACAACAGATATTTTTAAGTTTTGCCTGGTCATCGATGATGTCACCAGTTTATAGTCTTGGCAGACTGTCATGGATTAGTTTCACGTCATAACCCCTTGGACAGTGCCAGTTTAGCGTCGTAGCGGACGATGCATTACTAGTTTATAGTCACAGTGGACTATAAAGAGACAAACTAGTTTATAGTCTTAGTGGACTCTGGATGCTAGTTTCATGTCATGGTGGACGAATGTAGCAGTTTAGTGTCATACCGGACAGAACTCTGTGGTATCAGTTTTAAGTCATGATCCAGGACTATTCTGTGGTATCAATTTTAAGTCATGATCCAGGACTGTTCTGTGGTATCAATTTTAAGTCATGATCCAGGACTATTCTATGGTATCAGTTTTAAGTCATGATCCAGGACTGTTCTGTGGTATCAGTTTTGAGTCATGATCCAAGACTATTCTATGGTATCAGTTTTAAGTCATGATTCAAGACTGTTCTATGGTATCAGTTTTAAGTCATGATCCAGGACTATTCTGTGGTATCAGTTTTAAGTCATGATCCAGGACTATTCTGTGGTATTAGTTTTAAGTCATGATCCAGGACTATTACGTACCTCAAGTTTGTCAGACATAGTACCTCTTCAAGTACAAGTGGTTTGTAGGATTGGCGAACTCGTTTCCATCCATGTCAGTAAGTTTGAATGCTCCATTGTTGTATGCTTTGGTGACTAAATAAGGCCCTTCCCAGTTGGCTGAGAATTTATTTGGATGTTCTCAAGAAGCCTTAAGGACTAGATCTCCTTCTTTGATCGGGCGTTTGTGGAGATTGTTCATGTGCCTTTGTCTCTACTGTTTTTGGTACCATTCAATTTGATCAAGATTTCGTACACATTCCTCCTCTAGCTAGTCGAGGTTAGCAATGCGCAATTCATTGTTTTCACTCTCATCAAGGAGATTGAAGAGAGTTATCTGTAATGAGGGAACCTACAATTCTAAAGGTAAAACAGCTTCAGATCCGTATACAAGACTATATGGAGTTTTACCTGTGGATGTTCGATGTGTCGTTCTATAAGCCCACAATGCGTAGACTAATTGTTCATGCCATCGTTTCTTGCTCTGATTCAACATCTTTTTGAGCACTATGATGATAGTTTTATTTGTAGCCTATGCTTGACCATTGCTCTATGGGTAGTAAGGTGATGAAAGGGCATGTTTAATGCCTAGACTTTCACAAAAGCTTTTGGTATCTATACTGCTGAATTGTGGGCCATTGTCGGTAACGATGGTCATTGGAATACCAAAACGAGTTATGATATTTTCCATTATAAACGTGCAACCGTGTTTTGATGTGGTCTTCCTAAGAGGAATAGCTTCCACCCATTTTGTGAAATATTCAGTTGTAGTGATTATAAAGCTATGGCCTGCTAAAGATGATGGTGTTATTGGTCTAATTAAATCTAAACACCATTTTTGGAATGGCCATGTGATTTGTGCGGTATGCAGTTCGTTAGGTGGCACATTATCAGATTATCATGCTTTTGGCAGATGTCACATGTTCTAACCTTGGAGATGCAATCGTATTCCATGTGTGGCCAGTAATAGCCTAAATGCCTAATCTTTGTTGCCATTGCTTTAGGTGCTATGTGCCCTTCACAAAGTCCTTTATGGATTTGTTCTACAATCATTTGACCATCGGTGCTACTAACACACATTAGTAGAATACCTTCATATGATTTACGACACAAGGTGTCTCCTATTAATGTGTATTGGTAGGAACGTTTTCGTACAATGTCTTTTTGAGCATTTTTCAGATGTTGTGGAGGTTCGCCTTTTAGAAGGTACTCTTTCACGTCATCATACCATTCTATTGCATGTGTTGTACTAATAGATGCTATAGGTACTTCATTTAGAGTGTTAATTATAGGTTCGGCACAACTTGTTATTGAACTAGGCAATGCATGAAACATTTCAGGTGTCATGTTCAAGGCTAGTGTAGCAAGTGCATCAATGATGGTATTTTTGCTTCTAGGGACATGTTGTATATCCACTTCTACTAGTTGCCTCACTAGATGTTTAGTCAAATCACAATATGATTGCAAATGGAGAGCTATGCATGTGTAGACTTCAATGACTTGATTAATAACCAATTGTGAATCACCTCGAACTACAAGGCGTGAGATTCCCGAAATTAGCGCTACTTGAAGTCCTCTAAGAATACCTTCGTATTTTGCTACGTTATTGATGCAAGGAAAGTTTAGGCGATAAGCAGAAGGTTGGATTTCCCTAGAGGGGTATGTTAATATAGCTGCGGCACTTCCTCCACGAGAGGTTGAGGCCCCATCGAAATAGAGAATTGCCTCATAATTATCAGGTATAGTGTCTATACTGTTAACATTTTCATTTGGGAATTCGGGGTTTATTGTTGCTTGGTCGTGTGTTGGTGAGATAGTTAGTTGCATGGCTATTGCTTGACCTTTTGTGGAAGATTGAGTGACATAGTATAAATCAAACTATCAAATCATCGCTTTCCACCTAGCTAACCTACTTGACTCATAGATGTTATTAGTGATGACACGGAGAACATTATCTTTGCAAATGATGTAAACCTAATTACGGAAGAGATAATGCCGCCATTTCTTCAAGGAGAAGACGAGGGTGAGGCATGATTTTTCTACGTCGTTGTATCGTTGTTCGTAGGCTATTAAATCATGGCTTAGATAATATATAGGGATCTCAGCCCCATCTTGACATTTTTGACAAAGCATGGATGCGATGGACGAACTGGAAGTTGCGAGATAGATGTAGAAAGGTTTTTCACTTTGCAGAGGATAAACAGTTGGTAGTTGGGCCAACTCTTGTTTTATGTTTTCAAATGCTTCTTGGCATTGTTGAGTATATATATATGTTTCATGTGACTTAACTTATCTGTTAGCCTTTCGATAAAGTGTCTAATGAATTGCAGCCTACCTGGAGGCCGCATAGTTTGGTAAGGTTTCTTGGTGGTTGCATATTGGTTATCGCTTTAACCTTATCAATGTCTACCTGTATCCCCATTTTGGAAACTAGAAAACCAAGCATTTTGTTCGTTTTAACACCGAAGACACATTTTTTTGGGTTGAGCCTAAGGTCATATTTGAGACAACGTTTAAGCACTAAGTCTAAATCTTTTGCATGTTGTTCAGTTGTTTTATACTTGACCGCTATATCATCCACATAATCATTGAGCAACCTAAGCATGTAGTCACTAAATATGTATGTCATTGCTCGTTGATATGTAGCACCTACATTCTTAAGGCCAAATGGCATCATCGTATAACAAAATTTCCCCCAAGGTGTCATAAAAGTTGTTCTGAGTTGATGCTCTTGATTAATTCTTATTTGATTGTAGCCCGAAAATCCATCCATGAAGAACAATAGCGCATGCCCAACAGTCGTGTCAATAAGTTGATCGATGCTAGGTAATGAAAAATCATCTTTTATAGTGGCTACATTGAGATCGCAGAAGTCTATGCATATGCATATACTACCATTCTTCTTGGGGACTACAATAATGTTTGATACCCAATTGGAATAGTCAACGGCTCAGATGAAACCGGCTTGGTAGAGCTTTGTGATTTCAACACGGACTGCTAATGCCACTTCAGATCTAACCTTTTGTGCTTTTTGCTTTACTAGTTTAATTTTTTCATCAAGAATAATGTTATGTTGGATGATCCGAGGGTCTAGTCCCGTCATGTCTATATATGACCAAGCGAATGTTTTTACGTTGTCTTTTAAAACCTGAGTGATGTCATCTATGAGTTTTGGATCTAGTAAGGCACTTAATTTCAAGGTCTTGGCTTCGTCATTGACTGTGGTAATGGGGATTTCAACCAGAGGATCTTCAATGATATTGTTAGCTTCTAGGTCTATAGTTTTAGCGATGTTTTTAGGCTAGTCTGACGTTTCTTGAGTGGAGGCTATCAAATTGGTATAGGTGGATGGACTTAGATCCAAAGATTCTGGGCAAATTGCTCTTTCTATCTCTCCATATGGTCCGTTGAGAGACAATATTGAGAGGATGTTGTGATTGGCCATGATGCTCGCTCCTGCCAATTAAAACAGGAGTGAAATAAGAGACACTCCTTCAGTAGGATAGTTATAAAGTGTAAACGAATATAGGACAACTAATTTAATGGAATGTATAAGGACTAATGTAATGACCTGAATTTTAATTGTCATATAAAATGGTTGCATTGTTATCTTTATGTTTCATGTAAATATTCTTGTAATTTTTTATGTTTTTTATTGTTTTTCTTTGTTTTCTAGAGTATATGTGTGCAACTAAATGTAACATAAATTTCTAAAGTGTAGAGCAAGATGTAAGGTAAATACTTGGAAAGGAAAGCAATGATCATGCAAGAATCTAAATCGTAACTTGTAACCTGTAAGTGAAAATTCAATGTAATATGACGAGAGTTTGTAAATTTGTAATTTGTTGGCTCTAATTTAAAGCCATTTTGGGCTTGGTACATCAGTTTAAAGTCTTGATGGATTGTTGTATCTATTCTTAAAGAAAGGATTCCCAGTTTTATGCCATGGTGGGCCAAAAGTAATAACGTTTTCAAGAAGTTTTAAATGGAACCGGACATTTCTAACCGTGGCTAGTTTAATGTCATTGTGAATGTTTGTTGGAAATTTTAACGTCATACCAGACGTGTCATAGTTTAACGTCATTTTGGACAGTTCGTAGTTTAACGTCATTTCAGACAGTTTGTAGTTTAACATCATTTCGGAAAATTCGTAGTTTAATGTCATTTTAGACCATTCATAGTTTAATGTCATTTCGGACAGTTCGTAGTTTAACGTCATTTCGGACAGTTCGTAGTTTAACGTCATTTCAGACAGTTCGTAGTTTAACGTCATTTCAGATAGTTCATAGTTTAACGTCATTTCAGACATTTCGTAATTTAATGTCATTTCGAACAGTTCGTAGTTTAATGTCATTTCGAACAATTTGTAGTTTAACGTCATTTCGGGCAGTTCATAGTTTAACGTCATTTCAGACAGTTTGTAGTTTAACGTCATTTCGGACAGTTTGTATCATTCGTTCTAGTTGTTGAGTTGCCTCGTGATCTTTTGTAACTTAATGTGTGGGGCTAGGTGTATGGGTATGATCTTATATTCACATTCCCCTTCATCAGTGATGTCAAAGGATAGTTCTGACCAAGAGACATTAGTAGGAATGGCTCCTATGTCTGCGTCTCCTTGTGTTTCTTTAGTGCTAATTGGATTATGAGTCAACGTTGGTTTCACGTTCTGATGCATGTTCATGATTTCTTGTTTAACGAACTCAATTTCTGATCCTTGACCTACCTCAAGGTATGAGGAAGTGATCGATGTTGTTGTATTCCCATGTATATGATCTCACCACCCTCATAAGGTAGGTGGATCTCCTGATGGATTGGTGAAGACATAGCTTTAAGTTGAGCTAACCAAGAACATCCTAGGATCAGATTAAACCCTGGCATTTCATCAACCACTATGAATTTAGCTGATGTAGGAAATCGGTCACCGGCTATGAAATCTAAGGTAACCATGCCTTTCACTCCCACATGGGAACCACTGAAAGGCCTCAAGAAAGAGATTGTTGTGGGTTGTACTTGCTTAGTGAGTCCCAATTTTTCGATGACAGAAAAAGGTATTACATTTGTTGCCGCACCATCATCAACATGCACCCTATGTATTTTGAAATGATCAACCTGTATTGTTATGAACATAGGGGCCGTGGTAATTTCCCCTGTTTTCTCATCTAGCTTAACATCCTTAATGTGGAACTCTAACGATGTGGTCTTTGATTCCTAAAGTTGTGGGGATAATGCTGCATAAATGGATGGTTCATCTGCAGGAAGATCCTCACTAATAGGAATTGAAGTTACCATTCGTACGAGAGCCTCTCGATGTACTGGTGAAGTCATTACTAGGTCATACAAACTTAAAGAAGTATTCTTTTGTTTTGGGTCAACGCATTTGCTAGGTCTTTACCATTTGGGATATTCTTATCCGTAGAGATTTGGTCCATTTGACCTAGCATTCGTATTTCTCATGGAGGGGTTTTTACGTTAGTAGTTGAGAATGTTGGGTTTGGGATGTGTCTTGCAACTTCATCTTTGTTTTGGTAACTTGTACTAGGTTCATTAACAGATGAACTCATGGGAATGGTGCTTAGCGATGTAGGCTTTGGTAATCCTAATTCGTGTCCATAGTTTTCTCTCTCCATGTGCTCTCTTTTCTCTTTCTAAGTGCTTTCTTATTAGCCTATTGGCAAGACGTTCTCGCAAAGGTCATCAAGAAGTGGAAGTGGGTTGTGTGCCAAGGTGTTTTGGCACTTGGATCACAAAGGGAATGGATCAGTTTTCAGAAGGTATGTTTGTTGTGGTGGCAACCGAAGGAGGTATGCAGATGATGAATGGTTTTGATGGTGTGGGGGACATGCTCATGGTAGAAGAGGTTTGAGGATATATTGGGGTAGGTGTGTTTTCTGAATGCCCACGAATCACAAAAGGCCTTTGAGGAATGTCTTGTCTATTTTCCACACGGACAGCATTAATCACATATGGGGCATCATTGGTATTGGTATTGAGAGGATCCTTGTAGACCCCCATGGATTGGTTTTGGGGTCTTACCGGGATTGTCTGGTCAAATACTACTTCACCTTCATCTATCATGCGTTGTATGTCTTGTTTCAACGCAAAGCAGTAATCAGTCCCATGACCACACCGTTGATGATATTCAAAAAACCTATCCAACCTAAAGCCTTTTGGAATGGAAGGTTCGTTGGCTGTTGCTAAGGCTGGATTTTTGGCCAATTCGCAAGAGCGATCATGTCTTTGCGAGGCTGCAGGAGACATTTGTTTGTGTTGAATTAGCCTAGCCATTAGAAGTTCATCAAGAAGTTGTGAAGGCTTCATGGGCAATGGTGTGTATTAAGCAGGGTCTTTCCTTTCGAAGGTATGGGTGTGACTTCTGTTGTTGTTTCTATTTGAGGAATTTTCAGATGTATGAGTAGGTGTGGTTCTTTCATAGTTGTTTGAGATAGCGGGTTGTTTTCCCTCAGCCACTGCTGCTACCATTGTTTTGGATTTATCTTTCCTCGTGTGTTGGCTCCTAAAGGTTGAGTAGGCTAGATCATTACTTCTTTGTGCTACTTCTTCTATGTCTTTGATTTGTACGAATGCTTGGCTCCATGTGCGAGCTTTTAGGTAGTAAGGTTTTGACTTAATAAAGTCATTCACAGCTAACTTAAGGATAGTGAGGAAATATGTTTTGGGGATAGGTTCGTGAAGTTCATTTAAGGCTGCACTCCACCATTGGATAAATTTTTGTGCTGACTCTAATGGCGCTTGTTTAACTTGAATCAAGCTATCTAACGTGGCTTCAAGTTTCAAAGTGTACTTGAAACGGGTGACAAACTAATGCAACAAATTCTCTAAAGAAGATATGGAGCTACGAGGTAAAGATCGGTACTAGTCTAAGGCTTTTTCAATTAAGGACATTGTAAACACGCATAAAATTACATGGGGCCATACTTGAAGTAAAAGACTTTCAGTTTTAAATGTTACGAGGTGGACATTTGGGTCCCCTTCTCCATTGTACTTGGTCAGTTGAGGTAATGAGACTCCTTTTGGCAAGGTCAAGGGTGGAACTGAGGGGTCAATTGGGTCATCTTGATAGAAATTTAGTACCTTAACTTCCTCATTGTTGAAAGTTTTAAGGCTTTTTAATTCTTCTACCAACGAGTGCATCATTTTTTGTGTCTGCCCATTCTTGGGCGGTAGGCAAACTGGTGGATTGAGTGGATTGCGGATGATAATGATTTAATTGTTGCATTGTTTGTGGAAAGAAAGGTTGTTGGGCTAACATTTGTTATGGTGGGATGGTATTCGAGACTGAGACTATCGGTGGAGCCCTCTGCCCAACCACAGGTTGTGAGGTAACACCTTGAACATGTTGGGTTGGAGTAATCAATGGTGCCCCATGAATCTGCATCTGGGGTATGTAATGGGTGGATGTGGAAGCTGGTATGACTAACGGTATTCTGATTACTTGAGGTTGGAATATTGACCCTACGTTGATTTGGGAGAGTTGTTGGGACTGCACTAGTGGAGGAATGATGGAAGTGGACGCATCAGAGTAAATGTCATTGAGCATAGAGAAGATAGGAATGGAATGGGGAATAGGTCCTTGAGTGTTTGTGGATGAAAAAGGAAACATAGTTTCTTCCAGGAAAGGATGAAACAATGGGTTTGTGTGTGCATGGGGGCTAATGGTATTCAAACACCACTGATTTCAGCTTAGCACTTTAATTGAAAATGACTCAAGTCCTTTCAAGCATTCGAAAAATTATCCAGATCATACAAGTGGATGGTTTGCATGTGTTGTTATAAATATAAAATGACTAAAAATTTCCTATGGCAGTTCAAAGGCATAAATTATCCACCATTGTTGAACCATGACAAAGATCACTGGAGCAACAGACACCATTGCCACCGAAAGTGGGTGCCTTTTTTCTGCGCATCGCAGACATCGCCGGTTTCGGGAATCATTACATCCTCCGGTGCTTCACAGAAATTGCCCATATTTAAAAAAGAAAATTTGCTACCTTGTTTGATGCCTCGTGGATAGCACATGCACAGAAAATTGCTGCCTTCACCAACGCTTTGTGGACAGCGGAAAGCACCAAAAATCACTACTCCCATTGCCGCTGCTTGCTGTGCTGCCACTCCTCTGCTACCCACCACGTCGTTGTCTCCTGTGCTGCCCACCACGTCATTTTTTCTTCTGCTTTCCGCGTTGCTTCCAGATCTTTGAATGAGGGTTTTAACCCTGGTGGATCTGGATCTACGTGGCCTTCTGCATTCCCTCCGTGACCCACCTAGTCTGCTACTTCGGCAGGTTTTGATCCCAGCCGTGGACGCAATCGCAGTCCAAGCCGCGGCCGAGGTCACGACCGTAGCAGCAGCACACGATCTGCTTCACTGGCCATGCACAGCCAAGCACCGTTCACCCCTCAGCCACCCTCTGGATCTGGCCCTGCTTCTGGTTTCAGACCCGGCCCCTCTAATCGCCTTCAGCAGAATGCTCGTGCCCCGTCTCGTGTGCCTCACGCGCCGCTCACCCTACCGCGCAGAACACACAGAACGCCGCTCACCCTGCCACGCAGAACACACAGCTCTCATCTGCGACTAATAACGTCAATGACAGGGGCCCCCAATCCGACGGGCTAAACGGCTCCAACTCCAACTGTGCTCCGAACAACAACAACAACAACAGTAGCAGGCTGGCAGCCATGATTTGGACTATTCAGGTACAAAAGTTCAAATGGCGGAGATTCCATGTGCACCAACAATAATTCTCAAACCAAATCAAGTAATTGCAGATGCTGTGTAGAACTGTAGATCCGAGAAGCCTTAATCACTTTGGGAAGGAATCCAAATAGCCACCACTACCAATATAACCCTTTTGCTGATGCACAGACTGTTCCTTTGGAATGCAAATTAACTTTCATTCATGTTAAAAGCAACGGAAGATGCTGAAACTTTGCAGAGTTACGCAAAAGTTGATTAAGCATTTAAGAGCACACAGAATTGATTAAGGGTCTGAAATATATATATATATATATATATAATATTTTCCAAGCGGGCCGGGGCTGGAGCCAATCCTCCTACAAATTTCTTAAATTTTTATCGCTTGAGGGCTTGTTTTTCTAATTTATTTGTATCTTCATGGGCTTGAATGACCCAAAAGTTATAAAATACATTGAACTTGGTCAAAGTATTCAATTGCCAACACACATCCAACTCGTGTACAACTATCCATCATAGATACATTGAACCTGGTCAAAGAAAACCCTAGCCAAAACCCTAGCCCAACCCTATAAATACCCCATCAATTCACACAAATTGGGAGGGAGGCAAGGGAAGCAAAGCAAAAGCAGCAAGAGAGAAGGGAGATGAAGAGGCAAAGATTTGAGAGATTGGAAATTTTGAAGGAGGAAAGAACTTGTAATCCTTGGGCGCTTGGCACATCTGATTTTTGGCTTCCAAGTTCTTCTCACGTTCATCCCATTTCATCGTCGCATCATCGTGTCATATCTTCCCGGGGCTAGGCGTTTGACTTGCCATTCACACTTGTGCAACTGCGCTTTGATCGGTGCACATTTTTTATAAAACAATATAATACAGTTTCATTATTGAAACACCACAAAAATTTTCTAAGTGTTGTACCAGCGTTCACGCCAAGCGTACACGCCCAGCGTACACGCCCAGCGTTCACGCCCAGCGTACACGCCCAGCATACACGCCCAGCGTACACGCCCAGCGT
>MNCI01037326.1:48825-80746 GCA_015680685.1 Gnetum montanum
CTGGGGAAATCCAACCTTCTGCTTATCGCCTAAACTTTCCTTNATAACTTCAGGAATCTCATGCCTTGTAGTTTGAGGTGATTCGCAATTAGTTATTAATCAAGTCACTAAATCCTACACATGCAAAGCTCTCCATTTGCAACTGTATTGCGATTTGACTAAACACCTAGTGAGGCAACTAGTAGAAGTGGATATACAACACATTCCTAGAAGTAAGAATACCATTGCTGATGCACTTGCCACACTAGCCTTAAACATGACGCCTGAAATGTTTCATGCATTGCCTAGTTCTATAACCAGTTGTGCTGAACCTATAATTAACACTCTAAGTGAAATACCTATAGCATCTGTCAGTACAACACATGCAATAGAATGGTATGATGATGTAAAAGAGTATCTTCTAAAAGGCGAATCTCCACAACACTTGACACATGCTCAAAAGGACACCATCCGAAAACGCTCTCGCTAATACACATTAACAGGTGACACCTTGTGTCGTAAATCATATGAAGGTATTTTACTAACATGTGTTAGTAGCACTGATGGTCAAACAATTGTAGAACAAATCCATGAAGGACTTTCTGGAGGACACATAGCACCTAAAGCAATGGCAACAAAGATTAGGCGCTTAGGCTATTACTGGCCACCCATGGAATACGACTGCATCTCCAAGGTTAGAACCTATGACATCTACCAAAAGCATAGTAATCTGATACATGTCCCACCTAACGAACTACATACTGCACAAATCACATGGCCATTCCAAAAATGGGGTTTAGACTTAATTGGACCAATAATGCCATCATCTTCAGCAGGCCATAGCTTCATTATCACTGCAACTGAATATTTCACAAAATGGATGGAAGCTATTCCTCTTAGGAAGACCACATCAAAACACATTTGCACCTTTATAATGGAAAATATTATAACCCGTTTTGATGTTCCAATGACCATCATTACCGATAATGGACCACAATTCAGTAGTGCAGATACCAAAAATTTTTGTGAAAGTCTAGGCATTAAACATGCATTTTCATCACCTTACTACCCACAGAGTAATGGTCAAGCAGAGGCTACAAATAAAACTGTCATCATGATACTCAAAAAGATGCTAAATCAGAGCAAGAAACGATGGAATGAACAATTGGTCTACACATTATGGGCTTATAGAATGACACATTGAACATCCACAGGTAAAACTCTATATAGTCTTGTATACGGATCTGAAGCTGTTTTACCTTTAGAATTGCAGGTTCCCTCATTGTGGATAACTCTTTCCAGTCTCCTTGATGAAAGTCAAAATAATGAATTACGCATTGCTGACCTTGACATAGTAGAGGAGGAACGTACACGAACTCTTTGATCAAATTGAATGGTACCAAAAACATCAGAGACAAAGGCACAAGCATGATCTCCACAAATGCCCAATTAAAGAAGGAGATCTAGTCCTTAAGGCCGCCCGAGAACATCCAAGTAAATTCTCAGCCAACTGGAAAGGGCCTTATTTAGTCACCAAGGCATACAACAATGGAGCATTCAAACTTGCTGACATGGATAGAAATGAGTTCGCCAATCCTACAAACCACTTATACCTGAAGAGGTACTACGTCTGACAAACTTGAGGTACGTCACAGTCCTGGATCATGACTTAAAACTGATACCACAGAACAGTCCTCGATCATGACTTAAAATGGATACCACAGAATAGTCCTGGATCATGACTTAAAATTGATACCACAGAACAGTCCTCGATCATGACTTAAAATGGATACCACAGAATAGTCCTGGATCATGACTTAAAACTGATACCACAGAGTTCTGTCCGGTATAACACTAAACTGCTACATCCGTCCGCCATGACATGAAACTAGCATCCAGAGTCCACTAAGACTATAAACTAGTTTGCCTCTTCATAGTCCACCATGACTATAAACTAGCAATGCACTGTCCGCTACAACGCTAAACTGGCGCCGTCCAAGGGGTTATGATGTGAAACTAACCCACAACAGTCCGCTAAGACTATAAACTAGTGACATCATCGACAACCAGGCAAAACTTGAAAAGATATGTTGTTGCAGTTGGCTCTTCCTATTTCACAAAGACTTGTTGCATGATTCATCTCATGGGGCTTAATGAAACTGATGCTGTTCATGATTCTTTTTGCTTTGAAAACTGCACGTGGTAACTCCATCTCCTTGTTTAAAGTGTTTGGCTAACTGTTTCATTTGTGGTTTTCTTGTCTTCTTGGAGTTGTGTTTACAGGATGACACTCCTGAGGTGTTCGTACATCGATGCATTTCATCGTGACGACAAGGTATCACATTTTTCCTAATGCACGTAACTGGGTTAATCAAACCATTCATAAGTACATTCTCGACTCCTGATACATTTCCTATTCCCCATCATGCTCCCTTATCATATCCAATTATATCCCCTTGATACATTCTGCTCACCTTAAAACTCTTGATACACTGTTGCACACTATGACTCTCTAAGCAGTTGCAACGCAAAACACAGTATACGATGCATGACACAAAATGCAAGCACTCGAACACGAGCACAACACTAAAAGCTAGCTCTTTCAAAAAGACCAAAGAAAAAAAAAGAGAAAGACAAAAGAAAAGAAAAAAACAAAAAAAAGCACAAAAAGGGTCAAAGAGCAAAATGCACGGAAAAGGTCTTCAAGACCCCATTGACATCACAAACAAAAGACTATTGGCCATTCTCATACAAGCCCCAGGCAAGAAGGCAATTGTCTTGAAAAAAAAGTTACACTCGTGTCTCAAAGAGACCATGTTACACATCATCGCATGGCTTTGGCTGTTTACAATGGGTCCTGCAAATACTCTATAAGAGTCCCGTTTCTCCAAAGAACACACCTCCTATGTCTTGGTTCCGAGTCTACTGAAAACCTGGCTGTTGAAAAGGACCAATGACATGACTTGTGCACAAGAGAGCATTCCTCTCCCACAATCCCGATAGCAATCATCACCCTTAACCTCCTAGCTTCCCTGGTTACAAACGATTCCCTTACATCTTGAACCACATTCCCTCAATCCCATGTACTTTTGAAAATGGTGCGATGACACCCAGCCAAGGGCCAATGGTTAATGTTTGATGCTTTATTGCTCATGGTGTTTTGCACTTCTTTGTCGACGCATTTCGGGTGGATTCCTCCAGACGTCAACAAATAGGGGCCAATGAAACACCACTAATTTTGGCCTAGCACTTTTAAATAGTGTGACCACACTTGGAGGCCTCTGAAATAGCCCTCGATGGTCCATGATTAAACACGCAAGGTTCCCCTGGGGTCCATAAGTGAATGCACCAACTTCCAGCATCCAGAATCAAAAGTTTCGGGTTCAAAATGTTTGGTTTTGGCTAAGTACACTTTGGTTACTTTTTCAGACGCTGCACAGTGTAAGGATCAGCGTCACCAACTTTTGGAGCCCCGAAATTGAGTTCAAATAGGCCAAAATCAAGACCTTCACCAAGGTCCCCAGTAGCTCCCAGATCAAGATTTGGGCCTCAAATGTGTCATTTTGACTTGGTGATGCTGGGGTTACTTTTTCAGACGCTGCGCAGCGTAAGGATCAGCGTCACCAATTTTTAGAGCCCCAAAACTGAGCCAAAATGACTTGATTTTAAGGGTGTAAGTCATCCTCAAGGTCCACTATTGATAACTATGTGTCCCAGCCTTCAGAAATTCCAGATTTCAGCCCAAAATTGCAAGTTTTGGAGGTCACACTACAAGTCACACTGCAGGTCACGCTGGGCAGTCAAATTTCTCTTATTGTACATTTTATCATAAATCCCCATTTGTGGGCATGTCAAGCCCTCATGGTCTAAAACACAACAAGAAAAAATATAATTTTTCAAGCAGGCCAAAGCCGGAGCTAACCCTCCTAAATTTTCTTTAAATTTTTATCGCTTGAGGGCTTGTTTTTCTAATTTGTTTGTATTTTCATGGGCTTGAATGACCCACAAATTGTAAAATACATTAAACCTGGTCAAAGAAAACCCTAGCCAAACCCTAGCCCAACCCTATAAATACCCTATCAATTCACACAAACTAGAGGAGGCAAGAGAAGCAAAGAAAAAGCAGCAAGAGAGAAGGGAGAGGAAGAGGCAAAGATTGGAGAGATTTGAAATCCTGAAGGAGGACAGAACTTGCAATCCTTGGGCGCTCGGCACATTCAATTTTTGGCTTCCAAATTCTTCTCGCGTTCATCCCATTTCATCGTCGCATCATTGTGTCATATCTTTCCGGGGCTAGGCGTTTGACTTGCCATTCACACTTGTGCAACTACGCTTTGACCGGTGCACATTTTTTTTAAAACAATATAATACAGTTTCATTATTGCCTCCCATTTACATTGTTTAGTTATGTTTATGCTTTACAAATATAACTTTGTTTATGCTTCATTCATAATTTAGTATGCTTTATTTACATTTCGTATCACCGTTTGCAATCTGTTTACATCCTATTTACGATAACCCTAGCGCTAGCCATAGCTTACACTTGGAGAAGTCCTTGGTTGATTTGCATGCAAACCATCCAAGGCACTCTGCCTTCGTTCCCTTTTCTAGCTTGCCCTCAAGCAAAGGCAGGGTCAGCTGTGGCTGCCTATTTTGGCCTAGCACTTTTAGACAAGAATCAAGCTAAGTCATGCTACTACCCAACATAAGTACAGCGTGACCAAACTTGGAGGCCTCTAAAACAGCCCCCGATGGTCCATGATTCAACAGGCAAGGTCCCCCCCGGGGCCCACAGACGAATGCACCAACTTCCACCACAAAAATTTCAGCAACACTTCCAGACAACTTCAGAGCCTTTGAAATGGCTTCAAGAAGCCCACCATGGAGCAAGTAAGGTTCCCCTAGGGCCCACAGATCACGACGGCAAGTTTTGGTGTCAAGAATCATCAGTTTCAAGGTCAAAAAGTGCAAGTTTGGCTAAGTACACTGTGCTTATGCTGCACAGCATAAGGATCAGCGTCACAAACTTTTGGAGCCCCAAAATTGAGTCAAAACATGCCAAAATTGAGCACAAGGACCCCCCATGACCTTCACCAAGGTCCCCAGTAGCTCCTAGCCTCCAGAAAATCAAGATTAGGGCCTCAAATATGCCATTTTGACTTGGTGACGCTAGGGTTACTTTTTCAGACGCTGCACAGCGTAAGGATCAGCGTCACCAATTTTTAGAGCCCCAAAACTAAGTCAAAATGACTTTATTTTAAGGGTGTAAGTCATCCTCAAGGTACACTATTGATAACTAT
This sequence comes from Gnetum montanum, assembly GCA_015680685.1. Lineage (NCBI taxonomy): Eukaryota > Viridiplantae > Streptophyta > Gnetopsida > Gnetales > Gnetaceae > Gnetum > Gnetum montanum. The sequence goes on from MNCI01037326.1 coordinate 54,105, forward strand.
GGATCCCAGCCTTCAGAAATTCCAGATTTCAGCCCAAAATTGCAAGTTTTGGAGGTCACACTGTAAGTCACGTTGAATGCTAGACAAGCGAGGCAATGTTAATCCTTCTTGATTTTCTTTTTCAAGAAATCTGTAAAATGGAAAAGGGATATGAAAGCCCATGCAAAATCAGGCCAAATACATAACAAAAAAAAGAAATATAATTTTTCCAAGCGGGCCAGAGTTGGAGCTAATCTTTTTAAATTTTTTAAAATTTTTTTTTATCGCTTGAGGGCTTGTATTTCTAATTTGTATTTTTTTATGGGCTTGAATGACCCACAAATTGTAAAATACATTGAACCTGGTCAAATAAAACCCTAGCCAAACCCTAGCCCAACCCTATAAATACCCTATCAATTCACACAAACTAGGAGGTAAAGAGAAGCAAAGCAAAAGCAGCAAGAGAGAAGGGAGAGGAAGAGGCAAAGATTGGAGAGATTGGAAATTCTGAAGGATGACAGAACTTGCAATCCTTGGGCACTCGGCACATCCGATTTTTGGATTCTAAGTTCTTCTCACGTTCATCCCATTTCATTGTCGCATCATCGTGTCATATTTTTCTGGGGCTAGGCGTTTGACTTGCCATTCACACTTGTGCAACTACGCTTTGACCGATGCACATTTTTTTAAACAATAATAATACAGTTTCATTATTGCCTCCCATTTACAGTATTTAGTTCTATTTATGCTTTACAAATATAACTTTGTTTATTCTTTGTTCATAATTCAGTACGCTTTATTTACATTTCGCATCATTGTCTACATTCCGTTTACATCCTGTTTGTACCGTCCGAAATCGTTGGTCTCCAGCTGGAAGGAAATAAAGACCGTGGGATCACAGGACATGCACAGAAGACCCTACCTTCACCTGAGGGCGAGTTGGAATGAACGAATGTAGAGTACCTTGGGTGGTCCACACGCGGATCAAACAAGGATTTCCCCGAACGTACACCGAAGTGCTATACGCTGGGTTATGCATAAACAGCGTAACAGGTGTAAACGAGAGCGTAAACAACGTAAACATGCAATAGCGTAAACAGAATACGTGAAATGAATAATGTAAACTGTAATAGATTGTGGGAAGAAAATGTAACAATGGAATTTCAAAATGTGAGTACAATGCACCGGTCTAACGCAGTTGTGCCTGGGACACAAGGTGGACGAAAAGCCCCGGTGGATGCAAGGATGACTGGTTCGCACTGTAGGCGCAGCGTAGAGGCTGTATGCTTAGCGTATAGGGTTGTCCAACGTAAAAAGGTTTTTAGCTCTGGTGCTCAGCGTAATTGCTCTTTGGTATGCTCTAGGATTTTTGCCAGCCGACCTGGATCAAGAGGACAATTGGGGCTTTTATACCGGTTGTTACGCTAGACTCGGGTTGGGTGACACGTGGCGCATTGACCAGGTGAAAAAGCGTAAAATTTACAAATGTACAATATGTTACATCTGCTGGGCATATACGCTGAGCGTATACGCTGTATGTGTTGGGTGTGCGTGGGCTTGGGTGGAGATGCTGTGGACGCTGGGCGTATACGCTAATGATTGCTGCCTTGTACTAATTTTTTCTCTTCAGTGTTGTTTCTATGCTATCTTCTGGGATTGTATGTCGGGCGTATACATCGGATGTACCTGCTGAGCATATATGTGCGGCGTGTACGCTGGGCGTATACGCCGTGAACTTGAGTGTATACGTTGGGCATGTCAGGCATATATGCTGAGAATGTAAACTTGGGCGTATATGCCGGGCGTATACACCGGGCGTATACGCTGAGACTGCATACTTAGTGAAAATTAAGTATCTTGTTCTCTGAAGTTGCCATGTGTGACACCAAATGTAGCCATGGTCGTCTGTGGGCCCCCGGGACTTGCTTCTTGCTGGAGAAGTACCTAGCTCAAAATTTTGTGGTGTTTCATTTACGATAACCCCAGCGCTAGCCGTAGCTTACGCTCGGGGAAGTCCTTGGTTGATTTGCATGCAAACCATCCAAGGCACTCTGCCTTCATTCCCTTTTCCAGCTTACCCTCAAGCGAAGGCAGGGTCAGCTGTGGCTACCCAACGATCTCTCGGTGTTTGTTTCCCTTCCAGCCTTACACCGACGATTTAGGTCAGTACAAGTATGGTATGATTCTCCATGTTCAGATTGGGCTACAAAGTCATCTTCTTCATCTTGAGACTCTATGGGAGGTAGTTATAAGGCTTGACTTCAAGCCATAAGAAGCTGGGATATGAGTTTATGATGGTTTTTAGATAGTGGGATTATGTCAAAAGCTGAAGGGATAAACTCACGTCCTCCTTTGTGGATGAATTCATATTCTTTCTTAGTTTCCCTCTCTACACGATCAATGGGTAGGTTGGCTTGGATTTTGACATAGATAAAATTATACTACTTGGGTGTAAGAGTTGCGTGAATAGGGCCTTTGCCTTGTAGCCTGAGGGATTGGTGTGTAGGGCCTTAAGGATTTATGTGTTCAATAATGATTATGGATTCCGTAGCAGTCACAGGGTTTGAAGCTTCGGCCCCAAAGTCAACAATCGGTAGTGTTACTGGGTTAACTTGGGAAGATTCCATGATAAACATGAATGAACTAGGGTAGACGAATGGATTTGGATCGCAAGCAGTTGTAGCATGGGGTGACACAAGCTCAGTGTGATCAACAGGGATGAGAAGACTCAAATGGGAAAGATGGATGAGATTTGATAGGTAGTGAGGTTTTAACTAATAACAAGAAAGTGGCCCTCCTTCTAGCGCCAAAAGCTGTACTGACCTAAATCTTCGGTGTGAAGCTGGAAGGGAAACAAACACCGAGAGATCGTCAGTCAGCCACAGCTGACCCTGCCTTCGCCCAAGGGCAAGCTGGAAAAGTAAATGAAGGCAGAGTGCCTTGGATGGTTTGCATGCAAATCAACCAAGGACTTCCCTGAGTGTAAGCTACGGTTAGCGCTGGGGTTATCGTGAAAGATGTAAATGGGATGTAAGCGAAATGAAAACAGTGACACAAAATGTAAATAGGGTGTACTAAATTATAAATAAAGCGTAGACAGAGCTATATTGTAAATAAAGCATAAATAGAACTAAACAATGTAAATAGAAGGCAATGAATTGTATTATATTGTTTAATAAAAAGGTATGCACCAGTCAAAGTGTAGCTGCACGTGTGGATGGCAGGTCAAGCACTAAGCCCCGGGATGATGTCTGAAGTGATGATGCGATTATGTAATGTGATGAATGTAAGAAATACTTGGATGCCAATAGTCAGATATGCTGAGCGTCCAAGGATTGCAAATTCTGTACTTTCTCAGAATTGCTAATCTCTCCAATTGCCCACCCTGATTTATGTGAATTGACAGGGTATTTATAGGATTGGGCCGGGTTCCGACACAAAATTCCAGAATGGAATCAACAGCTGAGAGATGAGAGGAAAGTGGATCTGGTGATATGTGTCCAATGGACAGTTGTGCTTGGGTTGGATGCATGCTAGCGAGAGTTGGATGTGTGTTGGACAGTTGTGCACGAGTTGGATATGTGTCAGCAAGCTACGTTCTTGACAAGGTACATTGCATTTTACAATTTATGGGTTATTCAAGCCCATGAAAGTACATTTAATTTAAACATGAGGGCCTAACATGCCCACACATGTGGATTTACAATTAAATGTACAACAAGAGAAATTTGACCCCCGCTTTCTTGAAACTTCTTTATCCTTGAGTCTTTCTGAAATTTTCTGGAATGTTCTGGAATTTTCTGAAAATTGCTGATGCTAAGAATTTTCTGTCATTTTCTAAAATTTTTCTAGAATTTGATGAATAGTGTTCACAGGATGAATAGTGTTTTACGCTGTGAATAGTGTTCACGCGATGAATAGTGTCTTCACGCAGTGAATAGTGTTTACGCATCCTTACGCTATGCAGCATAAGAAAATGTAGTATTCACGCAGGGAATAGTGTTTACGTAGTGAATAGTGTTCACGCAGTGAATAGTGTTTACGCATCCTTACACTATGCAGCGTAAGAAAATGTAGTATTCACACAGTGAATAGTGTTTATGCAGTGAATAGTGATTTATGTTGTGAATAGTGTTTACGCATCCTTACGCTATGCAGCGTAAGAAAACATAGCCGCAGCGTAATCAACCAAAAACACCTCATTTAAGGCCCAAATTTTGATTTTCTAAAGGCTGGGAGTTGCTGGGGACCTTGCGAAGGTCATGGGAGGTCCTTGTGCTTGATCTCGGCCTATTTTGACTTAGTTTCAGGGCCCCAAAAGTTGGTGACGTTGATCCTTACGCTGTGCAACGCAAGCACATTATACTTAGCCAAAATTGCACTTTTTGACCTTGAAACTGATGATTTTTGACACCGAGACTTGCCGTCGTGATCTATGGGTCCTAGGGGAACCTTGCTTCCTCCATGATGGGCTTCTTGAAGCCATTTCAGAGGCTCTGAAGTTGTTTGAAAGTGTTGCGAAAATTTTTATGGTGTTTCAAGGAATGCCACCACCAAGGGAATAGTATCCTTACTAGCAACCTAACCCATATGGATATTATGTGTAGCAGCCAGTCTCCCCACATGACTCTATTGGTCACGTTACTCCTCAACCTCACTACCAAGCCTGCGAGTATTATGGGACTCCCTATTCTAGGGGCAATATTCTGCAAGCATATCATCTTTCTTATCCAGTCGCATCTCTTCCACCAATAGCTCCACTACCACCTACTTCAACTATGTAGGATGAAATCCCTATCCAACTGCAACAACATAATGCCACAAGGGCTGTTAACTCTTAACCTACTATTGGTTCCAACAACAACATGAAGAAAAGACCTTTCTTTAGAACCAATAGACCAACCAAGCCCTTGCAATCACAAGCGATTGATTCCTTAGATGCCTAAGTATCAATCAAAACTTCGGAGCCTCCTTCAACCCAATCACCGCACTCAATGCATATGATCATGCTAACACATGTCATCACCAATTGGATCAAAACTGGCCACCATCCCAGGAAATTCTCTAATCTTGGGCATCCTCTGATATACTTACAAATTGCTAGAAATGCATCATGCAAGGCTCTTTTGGATTCAGGTTCCGGTGTCAACTTGATTTCTCAAGAAATGTACAAGGCCTGGAACCTGCCTCCATTGAAAAAGAGAAAAATTCGTCTAGAGTTGGCTGACTAGTCCATCACTATTCTATTGAGACTAGTGGAGGACATTGTTACCACTGTTTGTGGATGGTTGTACCCAGCTGATTTCCTAGTGATTCAGGTGAACAATGGTAAGGGGAACTTCCCAATCATAATGGCAAGAGCATGGCTAAGCACCATCAATGCACACCTAGGAATTCGTGATCTTTCCCTAGAAATATCAAAGGAAAATACATTTGAAAAGATCAAGAAGAAGAAAGTTCCATACATCGCACATAGTGACACAGGGTGTAATTGCATGCAGAGGTCATGGTTTGTGCAAAGTTTAGCATTGCCTACATGCAATCAGTGTGTACAGGTGATTAACATACAAAGATGTCTATATGTAGTAGCCACATGACAGGAAGACACGCAGTGGCTAACAACTAATCAAGAATGTAGTTCACTCATATGCATGGAACCAACTGATGGTTTGACTTGTGCTTACATCGATAGCATAGACATATTAGAGCAAGTCCACTACCAACTTCCAAGTATTAACCTTGAAAATATTAATTGGGGGAAGTTGGAAATCTCTAAGAAATTTAAGCAAGATTCCCTCGAGCTGAAATCATTACCCACTAGTATGGAATACACATTTCTTAAAAATGGAAAACTGATAATTATCAACACTAAGCTTGCTCCTCAATAGAAAGAAGAACTATTGAAGGTAATAAATAAATGGTCAGAAGCCTTTGCTTGGTCATATGCCAAATTAACTAGAATAGATCCTAGGATATGCCAACATAGAATTTACACTGACCCCTCCATGAAGCCTTGAAGACAACTACAAAGGTGATTGAACCCTAAGTTAAAGCAAGTAGTTAAGAAAGAAATTGACCGGCTTCTTAAGGCTGGGTTCATATACCCCATTGCTGATAGCGAGTGGGTGATTGCACTATGATTTGTATGTATATATACTTTATATCCCAATACATAGTGTCTAAACATTTCTAGTGCAAACACTATAACCATTAATTCTTTCTCTGTGGTAGTGTAGTTAAGTTGTGCATCATCAATACTTCTACTTGCAAAGTGGAAGTAATAAGAACACTTCTAGTCATCTAACTATGTAAGTATGGCTCCTAAAGCATAGTTGGATGCATCAGTCATGATATGGAATGGTTTGGACCAAGCAGGAGCTTATAGAATGGGTGTTTCTACTAGCTTCTGTTTCACAGTTTGGAAAGCTAATTCGCATTCCCTGGTCCACTCAAAAAGTATGTCCTTTTTTGTTAATTCCACCAATGATTTGAAAACCTTAAAAAAATTCTAAATAAATCTCCTATAGTAGCTAGTATGTCTAAGGAATGACCAAATATCTTTGACAATTTTTAGTTGATGGGTAATTCCTTGGATAATTTTGATTTTCTCGGGGTCTACCTCTATCCCTGTATGTGAGATTTTGTGCCCTAGAACTATGCCTTATTGGACCATCAAATGGCTTTTTTGCTAGTTGAGCCTCAAATTGGCTTCTACACATCTTGTTAACACTTGCTCTAACTAGTCCAAGGCTTAATCAAAGTTTGCTCCATAAGTGGAGAAGTTATCCATAAAGACCTCCACACCATTCCCTATCTGCTACTGGAATATGCTTAGAACTAATTGTTGAAATGTTGTAGGGGCATTGCATAAGCTAAATGATATCTATTTGTATGTGAACATTCCCTAAGGACTAGTAAATGTAGTCTTGGCTTGGTCTTCTATGGCTATTTGTATTTGGTTATATGTGCTATATCCATCTAGAAAACTATAATAGTGATGCCCTGCGATGGTGTCTAAAACTTGGTCGACAAATGGCAATGGAAAGTGATCTTTGAATGTTGCCATATTTAGTAGCCTGAAATCTATACAAACCCTCCATTTGCCTCCCTTTTTAGGCACAATAACTAAGGGGCAGTTCCTCATGAATACGCCAATGGTAAGCCCTCGCATCATACGATGGCTTGTAATCTTACAAGAGTTCAATTTAACAATGATCGATCACAAGGGCACCGAGAATGTAGTTGTTGATCATTTATCTCGGTTGCGATGGGACAACAAAGAGGATGAGTATCCAATTTTTGATTATTTCCCTAATGAATTCCTCTTTGTTGGTGTAGTGAATAATCAATCACCCATAGAGACAAACTGGTACAGTAGCATTCTTACCTATCTCCTCACCCAAAAAACACCACAAGAGTTAAATCTTAAAAAGAAATAATAGTTTCTTCACTAAGCCAAGTACTTTATGGAGATCAATGGGCAACTTTACAAAGTATGCTCTGATGGCTCGGGTTGATGGTGTGTTCCTGATATAGCTCAACTACAAGTTCTCCAAGATGCTCATGAGGGTCCTTGTGGGGATCATTACGATGGGAGAAAAACGGCCATCAAGATCCTACTTGTAGGATATTATTGGCCTACATTATTTTGGGATGCCCATCATTTCGTCCAATCCTATGAGTGCTATCAATGTGATGGGGGAATGACTACTAGAATGGAGGATCCGCAACAATGGATTCAACATATGGGGAATTGATTTTATGGGGTTGATTACACCAATGTCCAATAAAAAAGCTTATATTATTGTTGTCATTGATTAACTAAAAAATGGTCCAAAGCATCTACTGTTAAAAATTGTACATCATCTACAGCTGCATGATTTATTCAACAATAAATCATAAACAAGTTTGGTGTGCCACGTGCACTTATTTCAGACAATGGTACACACTTCATAGGTGCAACTTTTCAGAAATTAATGCAATACTTAGGGGTTGAGCATAAATTGACTACACCATACCACCCCCAAGTGAATGGTCAAGCAGAACTCACCAACAGGGAGATTATGAAGATATTGACAAGAACCATTAGCAAGTTTAGGTGATACTGGAGCACTAAACTGAATGGTGCTCTCTGGGCATACTTCTCCACATGGAAACACCCTACAAGCTACTCTCCCTATGAGTTAGTGTATCGTAAATTACCAATGCTTCTCATTCACACTGAGCTTTGTACACTATCCATGGCATGTGACCTCAACCTTGACCTTGATCTAGCATAGAAACAATGGTTAGTAACCCGTAACTTGCTAGATGAAAATGGGTTAGCTGTTGTGTCATCTAATGAATTGCACAAGGCCTTCAATAAACAACGTCATTACCTAAGAATTAGGAAAGTTAAATATCAGTTAGGAGATAAGGTTCTCTACTGGAATCCCACACATGTGCCACAATGTACTAAATTTCAAATACTATGTGAAGGACTTTATATTATTTATGTAACTTTTCCTTCAAGGGCCATGACAATATACAAACCTGAGAGCCCAGATAAGAAACTTCTGGTCAACATGCAACAAACCAAACCTTTCCAAGAGCTTAGGATAGCCAGTACACATGCTACCTCTCTTGATGGACAACCCTCCTCACTATTTCGGATCTCCTCCTTCCAACTTAGTCATGGGGGAGATGGCCACCTATACTAACCGTTCTAGGCCCTCAGTTCTTTTTGAATTTTTTTTTTTACACATTTTTTTTGTTTTACACATTCTTTCAACTTTTCATATATTTTTTTACACCATTGTTCATGTTTTTACTATTTCTTTATTTGCTTGGTTTACTTTTATTCATCATCTAATAAGTGCTCATAATGGTGGATTGAATTATATCATATTAATTGCAAATGTTTGGTTTTTACCTTTGAATTATTATGCTAATATTAAGGTATGGTTCTTTTGGTAAAATAGGCAATGAGTCCATGCCGTCCACTCATCCATACAACTCTATGGTCTCCTTTGGCTTGGAATTGTACAGTCCCCTTTTTCTAAGTAAACTTGTTAATGAATTGGTGGCGGGGTATTTTTCAAACCAAGGAAAGACTCAAAGGATGAAAAGGATGTGACTTCAAGGGGATTCAATGCATTGGTGCTAGCCATTCTCTTGGGTGCTTGGATGCTTTTTCTTGGGTTTTTCACCATTCTGACATTGTTCAAATATCAGGATGCTGAGTGAATAAAAATAAGTCTTTGCATGGTGTGGTTCTCATGCATAAACATCAAAAAAAGAGAGAGAAAAAAGAGAAAAAGGTGAGAATTCAAAGCACACCCCTTAGACATAATGAAGCAATATGGGCTACAAGCACTAGTTATGGCACTAGAAAGACATGTTACCCATGCCATTCTTGTTGCCTCAAGAAAGGTCCTTTCTTGCTTCCTGCTCTCCATCTCACTCTCCTTGGAATGGTGGTCACTCTTTGTGGAAGCATTCTTGTTGCCTCAAGAGGATGGATTGGCCAAGTGTATTGATGCGAGATCACTGAATGTGGTTGGTTTGAGTTTGGATTTCGGATGAATTCTACTTAGTTATCTTAACCATAAAATACACAAGGGGCTTTACACAACCTTGTTCTTGGGATTCCATTCCATTCTCTCCTCTCCATCTTTCTTCCCATTTTCCACCTCATTGTCAGTTTTATCATTAGTCCATTCTGGGTTGATGGATTGTTTTTCTTTGGTGAATTCTTGTAGGTAAGTTTTTAACTCTTGCTTCCAAATGACATTCCTAGAGCCTATGGGCTCTTTGGTTTTTGGGTTTCTCAGGGCATAAAGGGCATGATCCTGCTTTGGGGAGGACCCACTAGCATTTCTTTTTGGTGCAATTATTAATTTCTTTCCCTTAAACATTTCCTGCAATCAATCATTTCTTATTTCATCCCTATCCATGACATCCATTTTATTGGCATTGTCATTGATATTTTTTATTTTTCTTGTTCCTCATGCTTTTCCATCTTATAGTTACCGAAGGTTCGCTGTTAGTCATGGGGGCCCTAGCACAAATTTTTCAATTTTTTCCATTTTACTAATTGCCTAACTGCTACACCTTGGGTAGTTGTCAATGATAAATCTCTGAACCAGTTTCTGCCATAACCACAACTCAGCCAATGCACTTCATATCGAGGCAAGGTATCAACTGCATTGTGGATTATCTATCCCTGCTCATTTGTGACTATGTTGTGTGTGCAGATGACAATCATACAAAATATGGACTGGGCTTGGAGGAAGCACTCAGGATGGATTAGAACTGGAGCATTTACAAAAGGAGCAAGTTTGGTGGCATGGCTATGAATAAACAACAGAAGGCACAATCTTGGCATTGGTGGCAACACACTCGATCTTCTTTCTCTCTCTCTTTTTCTCTTCAAGTTGCCAAATAAAGGCTTGGATGTCATTTATGTACAAGTGTTCACCACAATGGTCATGAACACTAATGTTGTAATATGCTTATTAATCCGTTCACTGGGCACGTTGAGTCTGTCATCCCATTCCACTATCAGTTGTCAATTAGTCAATAATCCCATACATTCCCAATATTTTGTAAAGAACTTGAGGACGATTTTTCATTCAGTTGTGGGGGTATGATGAGAGCGATTACTCTAGCAGTTACTCTAATTGTTAGAGTGGTTACTTTAGTGGTTACTCTAGCAGTTATTCTAATTATTAGAGTAGTTACTCTAGCAATTACTCTAATTATTAGAGTGGTTACTCTAGCAGTTATTTTAATTATTAGAGTCGTTACTTTAGCAGTTATTCTAATTGTTAGAGTAGCTACTCTAATTATTAGAGTAGCTACTCTAATTATTAGAGTAGTTGCTCCTAAGCCTATAAATATAGTGCCCAGGCGCACAATTGGGAGGAAGTCTTTTAGCAGTCAAGTAGCGAAACTCTTGTAATCTACTTGAAAGTTAGAGTATTTTCCAAGTGCCCATAGCAAGAGGTCTAAGTGTGGACGGATCTTTATTCAAGCATTGATGTACCTGAGCACACCATTGTGTTGGCAAAAAGGACGAGCTCTTTGATTCATCCTTGCAGCACTTGAGATTTATTTTCTTACACATTTCTTTTATTTTATTTTCTTATGCATTTATTTTATTTTATGCACTTTACATTTATGTTATTAGCACAGCAATTCATTTTGATCAATTAAGAAAATTGTTAAATTACATAAGCACAACCACTTCAAGCATGCGTGTAATGCTTAGTAACCCAGTAACGATTAACGTTTGGTAATCCCAGCAGTGTTGCACTGGTTCAGGGTGTGTATGGCAAGTGGGAATGGATGCTGGTGTTAAGATTAGTTAGAACTTAGTTAATGAGTAGTTAAGTTAAATTAGTCACTTAGTTCCCTCTTTCCTTCCCTACTAGTACAAGACATAAAAACATAAAAGCTATAAAAATCATATGCCTCAAGCTTACTTAACCATACAATTATGACATAGAGGTAAGCTTGGGAAGACAATGATCAACCAACCCATCCTTGTTTCACAAGGGCGCATAAGCACTTAGTCCTTGGAATTTGACCAGATCGTGTGTGAAATGCTCGTATTCATATGGTTGAGCGTAGGGGGACCTCGTCGCTCATCAAAAGTAAACTGCAAGTAATCATAAACATTAACTATGAAAATAATAAATAGTAAACTAATTGGAAATAGAAATAAAAATAAGTGTTGTTGTAATGATGTAGAGTAATCTTGATTTTTATTACTGATCATCTAATGCATCCAAGTACATCACACTCAAATAAAGTTCCCATTCAATTACAAAACATCACACTGTGAGCACACATTGCTAAGTACTAAATTCAAGAAAATAAACTAAAAGATTTCTGTTACTAAGATATCAAATCTTCTACAAATCTGTGTGCCTAAGTGTTGCTTATATAGGTTGGCACGCATCTCATGATATCGTTTATATCATAACATATGCTGAGATATGATAACGTATCTATGACATCATAGATACAATATCATTGCCTCAAAATTTTTAGATTTATCATACCCTCACAAATGATCAAAAACTCTTCCTCAAGTTAAAACAAAATGAGGATGGAGTTCCTTACAAAATTAAGAGGTAGATCTACATGACACTGACTTCTATATACATGACTCTCTAGTGTCATAGTGGAGTTTACAAAAATGAAAACATAACATCATAATTTTGACAAAAAATGAAAAACAAAATCTAGCAAGGTTGAGTGTAGCCTTATGTTATTCTAGGCAAAGGTGGCTCTTCCATAGGTTTCNATTGCAAAAACATCTAATTAGCTTTAACATACCACATTGCAAACTATCGTCTCTCTGCTTTAAAAGCTTCGACCTTTTCTCTAAGTTCATTATATTCTATTAATCTTCTAGTCAGATTTGTTGCTACATCTTTTTGCCTTTGGTAGCCAGCCTTAACTACTTCTAGTTCTAAGTTTGCTACTTCAAGTTTTTGTAGAGCAACTTTTCTATCTACAAACTCCTTCTCATACAAGGCATAAGTGATTGCTACTTGTTATTCTAGCTCATTTCTAGGCCTACCTGTTATTAACATGGCCAAATTATCATAACAAAGGTTTGCTAATGTGATGTATTTTTTCAAGTTTTTTATCTATAGGTCTTTATTTTTTCACTTACACTAAGGTCTAGGCCATGATGTCCAAGATGGGTTGCCAACTAGGATTTTGTGCTGCAATAGAACTAATTTTAGCCTTTTCTATTTGGATCTCTTTCTCTTTTATTTGCTTGTACATGCCCACTTGGTCTTGGAAGTGTTTGATAGCATATTTCTATCTAATGTTGTGTACCTTCTCCATAGAGAGGTTTTTGTTTTCTCTTACAAGGTGGCTCATATCTTGGTTGCCCCTCATTAGTTGCTCTCTCAATTAATAGATACTTTCTTCTATAGTGTTTTTCTGCCTTTCTACTATGGTCAACATCATGTTTTCTATAGCAAGTATATTTATTTTCTTCTTGTAAGGTAGTAAGTGCTTTGGTATGGGCATATGATTAGGCTTTGGTTACTGAAGCATTCCATACTATCTTTTCTTTATCATCTACTATATCTTGATTATTCTTAAGGAAAAAACTTATCTACTTAGTTCTGAATTGTGCTATCTATTTTGGTGCTATGAACTAAGTTGCATCTCTCCTTTCTACTCTCAAGACTACCAGTTCTTCCTATAATCGGTGAAGCTCATTCTCAATATGCTTTGCCCTGGTTTTAGTCATGATCAATTTTCATTTGGTGGTAATTAATGCAAACTATATTGTAATGATATCACTAGGAATATCAAATAGATTTATCATAACTTGTCCTATCTACAATAGTCTATCTAACACATCTTCATGTTCTACAAGAGTCATAGAGGTACCAGCTAGCATTTGAGCATCTTTGGTTCCATAAATATTAGCTGATGGCACAATAGGTATATTCAATGATTCTTCGATATGATCTGTGATCACTTCTATGGCTCTCACTACATAATGGTGTTGCACGACCACAACTGTGGCTCCTTCTTTAGATTCAAGAACCACTTGGAATGATGCAGTGTTCCCAAAAATTTGTTGTGACCACTCGACTACTCCTCCTAACTACAACAATATTTGTCCACTAGAAGGATTAGTTAAAATGGTTGATCTGACTTCATCATTAATAACTTTGAATAGATTGGCTTCTTCTCTACTTTCCCAACTGATAGTTTCTACAGTTTGCTATAGATGAATCATTGAAGGTCATTAATCTTGTGATGGAGGTACTAGAACTTGTGGTTGTTGCTACTATTGTCCTGTGGGTTAGGTAGTCTCTTTAGTACCTAGTTTTTCTTCTAATTGGTCCTTTTTGGGAGCTACTAGCTTGAGCATCTCAACATAGGAAGCATTTTGTGCCTTCCTCAATGCATCATTTGTATACCCTTAAATACCAACTCATTTACATAACTTCCAAATAAGATAAGGGAATGGAAGTGTTAACTTCCCTAGCTTCTTCTCCTCAAACTTCCTCTCAATTTCTGTGAAGTAATGGTAAGCAATGTTTGCATTACTTTTTTCCATTAATATTGCACTCCCTCTAGCCACATATGTAGAAATTCAATTTAATCTTTTGGTAGGAAAGAAGTGATAAGTGCCAATTTTGAAATAGATCTTTTCTTCTATAATCAATTCATTTTATTCTTTATCTTCCTTGCCATACACATGTTGCAATCATAGCTTCTTAACATTTGTGTCAGATTTAGTTGATATCTTTGTCACCTTTACTCCTTGATTAGGCACATTCAATACCTCTGATATTGCCTTAATTGAGTATGATACTGAGATTCCTTTAATTTTTACTATCAGATCAACTTCTCTATTTTGCCAAAATTGGAGTGTTTCTCCTAGATACCATTCTCCATAGTTTGTCAAAGTAGGCCATAAAGGAGATGACTAAAGTTGGGCATTAACAACTTCTAGAGAAAATTCCAAAAATAGACCAAAGTTGAGTTCCATAATTACTATCAATATGATGGATTTTTTCTGTATAGCCTGAAGGCATTCAGACGATAATGTAAGTTGTTGTCCCTAGATGGGCACTGGTGGAACATCCACTTCTACTTGAGCAAATTACTCTACAATAAGAGATTATTAGTGAATGTTGAAGGATTGTGCTTCCTACTCTCGTTGTTCTGCTTGTGAATTTTTCTTGCTCACTTGTCCTCTTCCATGGCCTCATGGTGTTTTTCTTACTAGTCATGGGAGTTCTTCTTATGCTCCTTTTTTTGGGACCATCTACAATCAATCAAGGGTTTGAAATTACTAGAATATTCTAATAAATGAGCAACAATTTGATACCTTACTCATACCCTTAGTTATATCAAGTTCTTAGTTCATTATGACTATGGAGTTAGAAAATTTTTCAATAACAACTCCATTAGTACTTTAAATGAGTGGTATGACTGATTAGAAGTCTTCTTAAAGTTTTTTTGGCCTTAACATGAGTGATTTACTTTAAAAATTCTTAATATGTTTCCTTAGACTTACCCCTATAATATCTTTTGGTTGTTAGAAATTTTGAAAAAATCAACTCAAATTCTCCTTACTAGCATCCTCCCTTCCCTCTCTCCCTCAAAAACCCCCCACCCCCACAACTAAGGTGATCACTCTGAGATCATGTGAATTCAAAAATCACAAAAATTGGGGCAATAATGAGCAAGTTATGGCCATTATAAGTTGGAGTGACAAAGCTCTTTAGCTACAAAGAAAAATTGGCAACAACTCCCATTCTATGAAATTCATAAATGAAAAAAAAACTTCTAACTCCGTTGTGCTATATATAGTATTTATGGGTGCAATATTGTAAATGTGACATCACAGATGCAATATCGTAGGTGCTTGGGATATCATAGATATGATGTCTCTATAGAAAAATTAATATTTATGAATGTTTTTCTTGGAAAAAATTGAGTCCCATAGGATAGAAGATATGCATCATGTTGAAAGGATCTTGATATGGACATGATGCTTTAGTTATGAAAAATAAGTGTTGAAAGTCAATGATTAAGAAATCCTGGGCTATGAAAGTATATGAGGTGTTAAAGGAATGGATAAAAAAAACAACATTGTTTTGTTATTAAAATAGATAGTGTAAATGATATGGAAAGTATTTATTGTTATTTATTAGAATTGGAAGGCTCAAGATGATGTTGAATCACTTGGTAGGTATAAGATACAATAGTTATACAAGTGGGTCCTCCGTAAAGTAGGTTCCAACCCTTAATGCCCTTGTATAACCACACCTAGAGGTGTCCTTAGGCACTTAAAGAGTTGAATGTAATGCATTCTTGTTTAGCAAAACACACATATTAGTATCACCAAATTGGAAAAATAACTCTATGTTACACAAAATCATAAGTTATGATTATTCAAATAGTGAGATAAAATGGTTTTAAAAGGGATTACAAAAATTGAGATGTGAGGTGTCTTACCATAGGCATAATAAATTCTTGTGTTTTATTAGTGGTTAAGGTAATCATTAGGCTTTTTTCCAAGATTCAAACCGAGTCTAGACCACATTCTAGTGACATCGCATTGTTTTATCTCTTGGAATTACAATCATAAGACTATCAATGTTACAAAGAGTATTGTCACTTGGTGTATTGTCCAAGGGAGGAGTTTATTCATGGTACTTTATTTTTATTTTTACATTTTTGAAAAGCTACCTACCTTCAAGCATGGGTAATATGTCTTACCAGTCAAACCCCCAGAAACTTATTTTGTGCCCTTTATTTGTTATTTGTATCAACCCTTTTAAGATAGCACTTATTTTACTCTTACCGCTATTCTTTATTACATGTACAAGGATAGAATACAATTGTAGTAACATGATAGAACTCACAATAATAATCCAAAAAGAATCCACAAGTCCCCTTGATGTCACATCCTTTTCATTTCCCCTTGGTTCTTCACTTTTCTATCTAAGCATAATGATCACAAGTTTATTATTAGTTTGATGATGGAAAGAATATCATTATGACCATGGTAAGAACCTCTTATCAATGGCATGGATGGATGGATGATGTGAGCTCACCGTGCAAATAATTAGTCTTTTATGACTTGATAACATAGAGAAATTTTCACCTTATTGGGCTACATCTTGCCTTTATTTAAATGTGTTTTATTAATGATCAAAAATCATTTACAAAGGTTTTAAAAAAAGTATAAAAGAAATGGGAAAGATGGTAGAATTTATGAAAAATTATAAAGAACAAAAAATGTTAAAGAATGTGAAAAATTGAAGAAATGAGAAAGTATAAAAGAATGAAAGAAATGTAAAAGAAAATGAAAAAATACTTATTAATTGCTAGGTCATGATAGGCCATCTCCCCCTCAACTAAACTCTTAGAAAAGTGTTTGGAAAATGCTCCCCAGATCTCCTAGATCATACACTTTGGGTGGTTCTCTTACTATCTTTAGGGTTTTAACTTTGTTATGATTATCCCATGTGATCTTAATGGTGAGTTTTGATCATCTAAGTTCTTGTTTTCCTTTCCCACTAGTACGTGTTTATGAGTTAATATTTTTGTTTCCAAGTCCTTAGTTGGAGTTATTTTCTTTATATAGGAATTAGTTAGTGGTTCATGTGTATCCATCCATATGTTTGACAAATTAAGGATCTCAGTTAGTGGCCATAAGGTGTCTTTTGATTTTGTGTCTTCTACTATTCCTTTTGCACACATTTGTGTTTCATTATTACTATGGACGGGTATGGTGTCTGTGTTAGTACTTTAAATATTCTATCCACTATTGCACCCTTCTCTTTTAGTAGTTATGCATGGAATTATTTATGTATGGATGGCTCCATGTTTGTCCTCTTTCAAGATCTCCACGAATAAATCTCTCATGTTTAGCCTAGCATCAATGTTGCTAAGCCATTCCCTCCCCATGATGATTGGACATTCCTTATTAATATCCTTCACATTGATCACCAAGAAGTCTGTTGGGTAGGACCACCCATTGATAATGATCACTACGTTGTTAACCTAACCCAAAGGGATGGCAACAAATTAATCTGCAAGCTCCAACCTAATGCTTCATTCCTTAAATGGTAGTAAGTTCCATGTTTGATATGTGTCATAGGAGATTAAATTAACTCTAAAACCTAAGTCTAATATAGATTTGCATGGTGGATTCCCAGCTACCTATAGATAGATTACAGGAACTCTTGGGTCAATTCACTTCTGCAAGAGTGGCCCTACCTTAATCCAATAATTAACAACTATAGTGAACATGAAACTCTATATTTTTGTGCTAGATGATGATAAAATCTTGTCAAAAGTGAGAAGATTTTTTTAGGAGAATATGTTCTTGATGAAGCTCTTATTCTTCCATATTTCTCTAGATTCATCCTAAAGAACGGACATTTCTTTATTTGGCCCTTAGCATTACTGGTGAGATCTTCTATTCGTACATTTACTACCCTTGTGGCCTTCTTCTGTTATGGCTATGATGGTAGTTCACCCCACATTGCAAGTGATGGCACAATGGCAAGGGATTTGGATCAGGATTTGAGAGATCATTTGCTTGTGAGTGCATATGCAAGTTTGGATTAGTCCTTGGTGATGTCAGTTGGTGGTATTCTAGTGGATGGTATTATGGGTTTTGAATAGTGGCATTTGCTAGTAAGATCAGACACTGAACATAGTATCCATAAGAATTAGGTTGTCAATATGGATATTGTTGGCATGGTGGTGGCATGACCCATGATTGTGGTTGTTGCCACTACTTATGGTACTGCTCCTATGGCTAAGTCAAGGCTTCACTAGGATAGTACATTGTTTGAGGTTGTTGTTTATAGTTACCTTGAGGATAAGGTAATTTTTTGGGCATTTTTTTTTTAACAAATTTTTGGTTAAGTGTGTATAACCTAGTTTCTTGCAGATGTACCATGACTAGACAACATCTCTTAGGATGTTCATACTAGCACATGATGCAACCTTCATCATCTATGGAGCTGGTGTCTGAGTACCCAATTATTGAAGCAACTCTATCCTTTTGTTCAAATTCCTTCTTTTTACCTCTATTGAGCACTTATTTTGCTTTCTCCTCCACAATATTTAGTGCTATTGTACATCATTCATCTACTAAATCCCAGATTTTTGCTACTTATGCTACTACATCAGCAATGGATTTTTGAATTGGTAATATCTCTTTCCTGGCAACTTGATTCAAGGTTTCTTCCTCTTTAGTATCAGACACCTATGCATCTCTTTTTCAAATTGATGGATCCCTATTATATTCTTTAGTTAATTCCCTTTTTCTAAGTTCTCCTTCTTTTTCCACTTAATCAATGAGTCCTTGAATCTGATGGATGGTTAATTTTGATACTTCCTTGGCCATAAACCCCAATGATCTATCTTGCTTTGCTTCTCAACCCATCTATGATGTGTCTTAGTTGTTCCTTTGATGAAAATCCATGACATAGGCATCTGTGTAATAGTGAATAATATCTACCCATTACTGCATCATGGGTCTCATGAGTCCTTTCTTTCCAATTCTGGATTTGCTTCCTTAGGTTCAACACTCATGAATATGTCTAACATTTGTCATTAAAAATGTTAAGCATGGTACTACAACATTTGATGGATTCAGGTTCCAGTGACCTATACCAACTTTTTGCTTCCTTCACAAGCATTCTAGGAAACAATTTCAATTTTTGCCAATCATTCTCTATGTTTTGAAGGGCACAAGCATTGTGGAGTACTTGAAGGTGATGCTAAGGATCAGCGTTGTAACCTCCTTCAAATTTAGGCATGTTATTCATATCTAGCCACTTTATTCATTTTTCTTGCATGTGCCTAGTTGGTATGTAGACTCCTTTCTGAATGTTGATCATGTTCTGGGTTGCCATAATGGATTCATCATCATGATCAAGTTCATAGGCTTTGTGGTAGCAATGATCCCTTTTATGCTCATGCCTCTCTTGATCCTCTCTTCTATTTTTGTTCCTTCTTCTTTCATAGTCCTCATCTTCTGAATCAAAATACCTTAAGCATTGATCATGATAAGCATGAGCTATTCTATTTTTCCTATCAAATTCTTGGTATTTGTGTTGTCTCCTATTATAGTCCTCTGATGATTATGATGAAGTAAAGGATGTAGCAAGAGAATGATGCTAGCTAGTTCTCCTTTCATGACTCATGTGAGTTTCCTTGTAGGACTTAGAAGGATCCCTTGGCCTAGAGTCTCGCTTATATCTTGAGTTAGTAGCCTCCCTCTTGTGTGGCTCTACCAAGGTAGAGTGAAGTTGTCCTTTGATAGGTTCTTCTAGTTTGATGATAAGTGTCTTTGATGGCTCCTCATGGTTCTAGTGGAGTTGTTTTGAAATGAATTAATGAGCATCAAGTGCGTCTATGACAAAATATGCATTAGTTTGCTTCCCTTTGGTATGAACATGTTTAATTTCCATAACAGCATCTCTCTTTATCTACTCCCTTGTAGGTTCATAGGGTCTGGTCATGTGTTGAGTTACATGATACCCTTCTTGAATATGGTCCAAGTGTATTCCTCTTAGAGCAGTTTGTAGCATGTTTAGCGTTGCATGTTTAGGAGGTAAGACTATGTTGCCTTGCATGTCTCTCCACCTCAATTGTTTGTCTTGATGGAATATGAAGGCAAATTCTAGATGGTATGAATCAGTGTGAGCATAAGTAATACATATTTGCATTAGCATTCCCTAGTCTTCTTCATCAACAATTCCATCACTGCTCCTTCTTGTTTCCTTGTCAAGTGATCGTGGATCATTATGTGAAGCCATGTTATCATTTCTTGATGGTTTGTGCTAAGTGTGCTTTATTTTAAGGTTATGAAGATTAGAGTTAGGTTCTAATACAATAAACTTTGGAAAAAATTAATTGCTTAGTATAACATTGACTTATCTCTAGCAATGGCACCAATGATGAGCAATGGAGTACCTAACACCCAACCATATAAGATACAAGTGTTCATGCACAACCCTGATCGAACTCTGCAGATAAGGCAATGTGATTATACTAGTAATTGATTATCTTTCATGATTGTTATCTTTTCACGTCAGTTAGTAAAATCAATGCATATGGTTTAACTCACAATGAGGTATATGATATTGATGTTGAATTGGCCATTAGACTCCTAGTAAACATGAAGTGAAACTAAAGGTTTCTAAATTTAAATGACAGTAAAACAAATCTAGAGTAGAGTATGTGTTGAGCAACCAATCCTAATCTTTTGATCATACCTTGAACTTTATGCAACTACTATTAGGATTACCAAGTACTACACTATTGGGCATACTAAGTGATAGTACTATTGGGTTACCAAGATGTTACACTTACGTGCTCAAGATCAGTCGTACTCATTCCACTTAATGACATTAAAAGTAAATTTCAAGTAATCATAAACATTAACTATGAAAATAGTAAACAATAAACTAATTGAAATAGAAATAAAACTAAGTGTTGTTGTAATGATGAAGAGTAATCTTGATCTTTATTGCTAGATCTATAATGCGTCCAAGTACATCACACTCGAATAAAGATTCTATTCAATTACAAAACATCACACTGCAAGCACACACTACTAAGTACTAAGTTCAAGAAAACAAACTGAAAGAGTTTTGTTACTAAGCTATCAAATCTTCTATGGATCCATGCACCTAAGTGCTGCTTATATAGGCTAGCACACACCCCACGATATTGTTCATATGATAACGTATTCTAAGATACAGTAATGTATCTACGACATCATAGATACGATATCGTAACTATGATATTGTTGCCTCAAAATTTTTGAATTTATCAATAATAAATAATATAAACATATGCCTCGGTCATACTTAAGTATACAACTTGAGCGACACAAGTGTGATTGGGAAGACAATGATAAACATCCTAGTGTTTGGCAATCTAAGGCATTTAACTAATTCTATGTCCAAGGACTTCGATTAGATTGTGAGCAAATATTTGTGATTCGTATAGTTGGACATAGGGTTACTCTGCTGCTCATTACTTATGCTTGATTAGTTTTAAAATTTATCATCCTAACTGCAATATGTATATATATCCTATTAATCAAGTTCTTACACTCATTGTCGAAGCATAACTACTAATCTTATTCTAGATAAAAGATGTTATCATTAAGTCAATGTTGCTTAATAATATTAAGATTCCAAAGATTTATAAAAACATACTCTAAATGTACCTCTATCACAAAAAATACTTAGTAGAAACATATATTAACTTGTCATGTAGGTTATTACAATCAAAGGAGATAATTGTGGAGTTATATACTAAGACCCAGCAACATGAAAATCTATCAAATCATAGCCTCATGTCAATCATAGGAATGTTGATATCAACTCTTGCATAGAAAGTTTTCTTGAAGAAAAGAACATTTATAAGATACTAGGGATGAAAATTTAGGGTTTCCACTCCTTTTTCTTGGAAGGGTAAATTGTACCTCCATCCTTCAATAATGTAGGGAAAATTTTAAACCTTTTCTTTTAATGGAAAGTGATAGTACTTTAAAATGATAATTAAATTTAAATGCATGAAAAAGGTAATGAATACATTGTTTTATTGTAATGAAACAAAAATAGAGAGGAAAAATAAAAAAAACACCCTTAGAAAAGAAATCTTATTATAGTAGAGAAAGAAGTAAAATTAAAGGAACGATCATCATGACTATTTAACTTTATCCTACCTATGATGGGTTGACCAATAAGGCATAAAATAATATGAATAATTAAGAGAATTCCAAGATCAAATACAAAATCCTAATGAAACATACAAGAAACTTTAAAAATTAAAAGGAAATAGCAACAAAATTCCCAAAAAAAAAATCATCATTGCAAGTAACAACTATTGGTAGTTTGCTTTATTGTGTTCTAGATGTAGTTAAGCAAAGGACATGAAATGTACTCAATGGAGGCTTGGAATGAAGGTAACTCAATAGAATGTGCAAGATAGCATTGATGTAGGTTAAATGTGAAGGTAGTAATAAACCTCTCATACAAGATCAGTTATGTTAAAAGTACCCCTAGTAAAATTTATTGCAAAACCAAGAACCAAATCACTAATAAAAATTGCTAACTCTTCGTATTACTATTATATAACGCATAGATCAATACACTCCTTTGAACTAGCACCATTCCCAAATTTCATCAATAGCATAGCTGCATAGATCAATACACTCCTTTGGACTAACACCATTCTCAAATTTCATCAATAGCATAGCTAACACCACACACTAAATTTTATTATAACATATATTAGCACAAGACTGGATCAATATATGTTTATTGTTATTATTACCCTTCTTATATCATAGTAGAAAAACTAATGCCTTTCATTAATGATAAAGGAGTATGTGAAGATGAGCTTCTATTACTATAACAATTTTTGAAATTATTTTTCCAGCAAGGTAGAGTGGCTTAGAATGGTTGAGAACGACTAAAATTTTAACCCTGCAATGTAAAAGTGCAATGTAAAATTTTAACAGTCTCTTTTTTGACAACGATTTCACGATACATTCACCGATGCCTTTAAGTCTCTTTTTGACAACGATTTCACGATACATTCACCGATGCCTTTAAGTCTCTTTTTGACAACGATTTCACGATACATTCACCGATGCCTTTAAGTCTCTTTTTGACAACGATTTCACGATACATTCACCGATGCCTTTAAGTCTCGGTCATTTGACAAATGATGAATAAAACAAAAAAAAATACATGTATAATCGTTAGCCAGTTGTATATAAAATAATCCTCTTCGCGTCCGCTTTGCCTTCCAGATAAATGTCAGCGTGCAATCTGGTGCAGTTTTTTCTGCGAAACGCTAGGTTGTGTCCCACTACGCCACCTACAACGCGGAATTGCATTTTTATTTTTGCGATAATGTGAGATGAGGCTCAAAAGAAAGTTCCTGCTGCTTACGAACCAAAGTCCAGAGAAAATTCCCTTGGACTACTTTTCCGTCCGATTTTTTCTGTTGTGCTTCCTAACACAAAAATTTTATATCAGGAAACAGTTCGATGTATGGTCATTGGTTGCGAAACGTCGGCCGCTAGGCTGTGTCCCACTACGCCACCTACAACGCGAAATTGCATTTTCATTTTTGTACCTACAACGCGAAATTGCATTTTTATTTTTGTGATAATGTGAGATGCGAAATTGCATTTTTATTTTTGTGATAATGTGAGATGAGGGTCAAGAGAAAGTTCCTGCTGCTTGCTTACCAAGCAAAGTCCATAGAAAATTCCCTTGAACTACTTTTCCGTCCGATTTTTCCTGGTGTGCTTCCTCACAGAAATTTTATGAGGAAACAGTTCGATGTATGGTCATTGGTTGCTGCGTTAGTGTTCTTCTGAATTCTGTGCATTCATTCAGGTTTCTTTCTCGGTATCCGTCCGTCTTTGGTGCTGAAACAGGGCAATGAAAGGATTCAAGGATTTTGGAATGAAAGAGAGAGCGATGAAGAGGAGCAGAAGAGGTGGTGAGGAGCCAAAGATGAAACCCCGGCCAGAAATGGAAGAGAGAGCATTGAAGAGGAGCCGAAGAGAAGGTGAGGAGCCAAAGATGAAACCCCGGCCAGCAACATTGGGGCTGCACGTACAGCAGCAGCCTGAAGGGCCTTTCTGCAACTCAGATGCAGGTGTCGGGTCATCCTCAAATTGGGAAGGTAACAGCGGCAACAACGAGAAGAAATTTGATGTTTACATCAGTTACAGAGACCCTACTGCAAAGCATGTGTTGGCTTATCACATGTATGATTTGTTACAAGTCAGAGGAGTTGAGGCATTTCTGGACAAAGAAGAGTTGCAGTGTGAGGAGAGATTTTGGGAGGCAATTGAGGAAGCCATCTCATGTTCTAAAGTACATGTCTGCATACTCTCAAGTGAATATGCAGAGTCTGCATGGTGTCTCAAAGCATTAGAGATGATGCTAGACATGTACGAGATGCATAAATCTATGTTGATTCCTGTTTTCTATGATGTTCACCCCTTGGAAGTTCAACATTTGAAAGGAGGTTTTGGACAGGGCTTCCAGAAGCTCCTAGACAAAGGCAAACACTCCAAGGAAGTCATCCACAAATGGAGAGGCGCTCTGTGCAAGATTGCGGACATAGACGGATACCAGGGAAAAGGGTAAGTGATGTTATTGTTAACACACTATCTTTCCCTGTTTGTTAGGATATGTTTGCCCTTACTTTTCCTGTTTGTTAGGATATGTTTGCCCTTACTTTTGGTGCTGCTTTTTAAATATTCATGCCGAACAGAGCAGGTCCAAATATGACTCCAAATTTAGGTTAGGTTTGGCATTAAGGCTGGTGTTTATGGTTTAATCATCGTAAATTCTAATAGCATTTCACAATGAATCAAAACATATACTCCACTAAAGTGTTAAAGTAATGTTCCTTCTTAATCCATATTATGCGCTTAAATTCTCAGTCGATAATACTTGGTAGCAATTACAGAGCTTCTTGCTCCACTCAAGTTTTAATTTAGGTTTTTCCCCTTTACTTGCGGTCTAGCAGCCCCCTGTAGAGCGTCATACAACATTTTTTCAGTTTATCCATACAGATTATAGTATGCTATTTTCAAATAATTATATGGTTCCATGTTGATTTTTCTAACCCTTTTCTTTTTACCAGTGAACATTGCAGGACCATTGTCAATACAATATGTAACCTGCTAGATGTTGGAGCACTTTCTACTCCTGCAATGGTAGTTGGAAGACAAGAGCAATTAAGCTCACCAGATGTTGGAGCACTTTCTACTCCTGCAATGGTAGTTGGAAGACAAGAGCAGTTAAGCTCACCTGTAGTTGGAAGACAAGAGCAATTAAGCTCAACTGTGTTAGACGAGGATGAAGACGGAGACCCACGGCCGTGGCCTGCAGATGCATTCAGTGGGATGTCTTCATTGGAAGTCCTGTTCCTCGACGGTAATTGCATTGAAGGTACTGCTTATTCGATTAAAAGATAATCTACCCTTAACGTTAGGGTTCATGATAACTCAAATGGCTTAGTTTTTAGATGGGCGTTGCTAATTTCCGTTTCTGAATGTGGTAAGGCGATCTTTCAAAGTTACCACGAAGGCTAAAATGGCTTAGATGGACCAACTTTCCATATCAATCGATGCCTCCCATCTGTTTAAAACGTGTGAGAATTCTGGAGTTATCAGGTTCTCCGCTGACACGGTCATTAAATCCAAAGGTGAGAGTCTGGATATTGGTTTTCCCGTTTAAGTTAAATAATTACGCATTCATTCTATCCACTGCTAAAAGTCTTGCCTACACTGAACAGCTGCCTACAAATTTGCAAGGACTTATGTCACGGATTTGCAGAAGGGGGCGGCCTGATTGTTGGACAAAACTCACCCAATATCTCAGGCCTAATGCAAACTCTCTCTTTAATCAATTGTTCACTAATAGAAGGTTGTCGAGGGGACACCCTGACAGCCTCGCTGTAAATCTGCACGCTATTTCCATTCCTTTGATGTTGTATCTATTTTTGTTAACAACCCCCGGACCTTGGCAAAGATTCTTACCCCAGTAAGATTGGAATACTTTGAAAATTCTTATGTATTGGCATGTCTCTTAAAATTAATTCTCATGAACACTTTTAGCAAACAACCAACATGTAGCAGCATTCACCTGGATTACAATGCCCCCAAGAGGTGTTCAGCTTGCATTACAATGCCCCCAAGAGATGTTCAGCTTGCATGGTTTACTCTGAGCTGTAAATGTTAGGCCCATCTATGGGCCTTAAAGACCAGCTATGTTAGTTTTTCTTGAATCCCTGCGATCTGTTTCTGGGTTCTAATTTAATAAAGTGCACTTTTGAGTCTCTCAAACAAAATAAAAAAAATTTAGAACTTATTGGTTTTCAAGAGTAAATTTATTTCTTCTTGCTTTTTTAAAGCAAATGAAGCTTTTATACCAATTTGCAATTGATCTCACTTGTAATTCTAAGAGCTTTTTGGGCTAAGATATTTGTAAGAGGAAGTTATGTCCATATGTTCATGTTCTATAGTAAAATTGTACATCTTATTATACATGCCACAAATCATGATTTTAGTTTTTTAAACATTAGCTTTCATTCTTGAATGCTATTAGAAG
>MNCI01037326.1:80997-125869 GCA_015680685.1 Gnetum montanum
TTAATTACAATAAGTCTATAATTATTTCAATCTTTTTTGTGTCCACTTTGAATGATAGCAAGGTACTTGTTCTGAAGTCATAAGACTTGGGTTTGAGCTTGGGTGTAGCTACTCGAAAGAGGTTAGGTTTTCACTTATCTACTACCCCTCCCAAGACCCCACCATAATGGGATGAGCATTGAGCCTTTTGGATGATGGTAATTTTTTTTTTCAATCTTCCTTTTTAAAATAAGATATTTGCTCTATTGGTGCACAATTCCTTTTCTAACCCCACTTGCATATCCAAATTTAACTTTTTCTAGACAGCATTTTATACGAATGGCCCTTAAGAATTTTTCCATATTAAGTTATTTACATTAGTAGCTTTTCTTTGCTAGTCTTTTTATCTCTCGTTTATTTTGTTATCAAAAGAAATGAACAATGTATTATCATTGTTATGAAACTCTTCTATTCTATCACTGCTATGAAACAAAGCTTAATAAAAATTTTTAATATCTTTTAAAAAGAACGCATACTCTATTTTTCTCTTACTTTAAAAGAAAGATCTCCAATGTTTTTGGTACTTATTTTGCTGACGAGGGTTCCATCTTTGGCTCCTCACCTTCTCTTGGGCTTCTCTTCAACGCTCTGTCTTCCATTCCACAATACTTGCATCCTTTCATTGCCCTGTTTCAGTACCAAAGACGGATACAAAGACACGTGAATGAATGGTTTGCACAGAATTCAGGAGAACACTGATGCAGCGACCAGTGCCCATACATCGAACTGTTTCCTCTGAATATAACATTTCTGTCTGTGGAAGCACAGCAGGAGAAATCGGACGGAAAAGTAGTTCAAGCAAAATTTCTTCACACTTTCCGTTGGTAACCAGCAAGAACTTCCTTTCTACCCTCATCGCACATTATCACAAAAATAAAAAGGCAATTTTGCGTTACAGGTGGCGTAGTGGGAAACAGCGTAGCCGCCGACGGTTCCCAGAAAAAACTGCACCGGACTTCACGCGAACAAACCGTATTTTATCGAGATTCCTCAACTGTTATCTGGAGGTCAAAGATGACGACAAAAGGATGATTTTCTATACAAGAGCTCAAATACTCATCACTAGATAAAGGCATTAGTTTTTCTTCTATCAAGGATAATAATAATAATAGTAATAATAAACTTATGTTAATCCAATCTTAAAATTTTGTGTGTGGTGTTAGCTAGGTTGTTGATGAAATTTTACTGGGGGTACTTTTAACATAACAGATCTTGCACATTTAACATGCATCAATGATATCTTGCACATTCTATTGAGTTACCTTCATTCCAAGCCTCCATCTAGTACATTTTATGTACTTCTCTTAACTACATCCAGAATGCAATAAAGCAAACTACCAATAGTTGTTACTTACAGTGATGATTTTTTTGGTGTTTTATTGCTATTTCCTTTCAATTTTTGAATTTTCTTTTATGTTTCATTAGGATTTTGTATTTTATCTTGGAATTCTTTTAATTATTCATATTATTTTACACCTTACTAATCAACCCATTATAGGTAGGATAAAGTCAAATAGTTGTGATGATCATTCTTTCAATTTTACTTATTTCTTTACTACACTACGACTGCCTTTCTAAGGGTGTTCTTTTATTTGTTCTTTCTATTTTTATTTCATTACAGTCTTGTTATACAATGTTGCTTTTAAGAAGTTTCAATTAGCTTGTCCAAATTTTATTTTCTTGTACTTTCTTTACTTCAAACAATAAAACAATGTATTCATTACTTACTTCATGCTTTAAATTTAATTGTCATTTTTAGGTACCTTACACTTGTCACTTTGCATTAAAAGAAGAGTTTTAAAAATTTCCCTGCATGATTGAAGGGTCGAGGTACAATTTACCCTTCCAAGAAAAAGGAGTGCAAACCCTAACTTTTCATCCCTAGTATCTTATGAATGTTCTTTTCTTAAAAAAAGCTTCGTATGCAAATGTTGATATCAACATTCCTATGCTTAACATGAGGCTATGATTTGATAGATTTTTGTGTTGTTGGGTCTTAGTACATGACTCCACAATTATCTCCTTTGATTGTAATAACTTACATGACAAGTTAATATATGTTCCTAGTAAGTATTTTCTCTGATAGAAGTATGTTTAGGGTATGTTTTTATAAATCTTTAGAATCTTAATATTATTAAGCAACATTGATTTAATAATATCTTTTATCTAGAATAAGATTAGTAGTTATGCTCCAACGACAAGTGCAAGAACTTAATTAATAGGATATAAGTACATATTGCAATTAGGATGATAAATTTTAAAACTAACCACGTATAAGTACTAAGCAACAATGTAACCCTATGCCCAACTATACAAATCACAAGCATTTGCTCACAATTTGATTGAATTCCCTAGACTTAGAATTAGTTAGATGCCTTCGATAGCTAAGCACTAAGATGCTAATTGTTGTCTTCCCAATCACACTTGTGTGGCTCAAGTTGTATAGTTAAGTGTGACCAGCCAAGGCATATGATTATATTTTTTACTATTAAAATATTTAAAGTATTAAAATATTAACCTAACAAATCTTAATGCAAAATGTGAATCTAATCTAGCCTAGTATAGAGTATCCATTCTTGACTTTTCATACACTTCTTGAACATGTGCTAATGTTGTTGGGTTATAAAGTGTTCGATTGTTAGGTGTACCAAATAATTCACTATTGGGATTACCAAGCATTAATATGTCTATGCTTGAAATTGAGCATACTCATATGAACTAATTAAGTGCAATGGAATAAAATATTTAATTAATTACATGAAAAGTAAAGGAACATTTAAGATAAATTGTAAGAAATAAAATTAAACTATTAGCCAAGTGCTATAATTGATGAAATAAATCTTGATTTTATTGTTGTCATGCTAATGTATCTAGGTACATTATGCACTTGAATAAAATTCCGTATGATCTACTCAATCTACACTATGGGCATTGAGAGGCAAAAGTATTCTAACTTTCATAGAAGAAACTGCAAGAAAGTGAATCTAATCTAGCCTAGCATAGAGTATCTATTCTAGACTTTTCCTACACTTCCTAAATATATGCCAATGTTTCAAGGTTACTAAGTGTTCCATTGCTAGACATACTAAGTAATTCACTACTAAAATATCAAACAATGTGATGTTAACCTAGTTTTTAAAGTTTTCAATTCTAAATTATATTTGCTTTGTTTGACTAGTAAATACATAGTATTCTTCAAAATAGATGCCAGATTCGAAATCAAATTATTCATTATAGTCAACAAAAATCAAAATAGGGAGGGCGTCATCCATTTGTTTTGTTGATTGAGAATATCATCTATTAAACAAGAAAAATCAAAAGGTAGAACCACGTCATTTACCATGTTATTACTAATTTTGCGATAAGGGTTCATCGTGGGCCTTCAGAATGGATCTACCCCGCGACGAAATGATTAAAGAGGGAAGAAATTTGAAAGAAAGATTCTGTGGGCCTTAGCAATGAAGCCCACGGCAACCGCAAAATGAAAGTAAAAAACATAAAGCGGTTTTGTTTGTACGTTGGCCATTATTCAAATCAACTTTCCCGTGGGTCACGCAATGTCATAAAGCATGGCCATATGTGATTGGTGAAGTATACAAACACAAAAGCAAAAGCAAAAGCCGAAGATTCCTCTGGTGGAAGCTTCACAGCTCTTCACTGCGAATGTTCAACCCATGACGGTGGACATTAACTTTGGACAAAATATCGGCCATCTTTTGATCTCCACCATAAAAAAATTGTGCAGTTTTTCTCCAGTACGCTAAGCAAAGCACCTCTTCAATCACGGCTTTTGCGTTCGTCCTGCGTTTTGTTTTCTTTATGCCATTCGTCTGAAAGCAAGTCCACCTTTTCAATTAACCTTTGAAGAGGATTCGATGATATATTTGTGCACCGATTGGTTTATCATTACATACTAGAATCAAATTCAGTCTTATCACTTAGTAAACACCTTATTGTTCAACACCTTATTGTTCAACACTTTAGGGTCAAAAAAATCTTTCAAACTTATGTAATTCCTAATTTTTTGTAATTTTTTGAAAAGCCGTTGAGGTACCCAAAAAACTTGAAATCCATTTATTAAAAATAGGAAAGAATGTTGCATCAAAGATATCATACAAACAAAAAAAATACATTATCATCCTAGCCTTGTCCCAGTGAAATGGAGTCCACTAATACATATGAAAAAAATACAACTTTCTAAAATACTTAAAGGCATTCATATTCATAATTAACAATATAAAACAACTATAACAAAAGGACTATAAAAGACAACAACTGAAGTTGGGGCTTTTAAATTGACACTAATAGTGAAGTCAAAATAACAAAATTCTCCACCAATAATTAAATAGCAATTGAATAATAGTAACTTCTTACATGCTCACAAAGAATAAGTTTATAAACTACACAAAATAAAGGTAGCATCTACTTGAAGGAGAGAAAATACAACTTCTCAACCAATAAGCCACTAAAGAAGAAGAATATATTTATTTCTAACTGTAGCACATCCAACATTGCTAAGAAGTTGAAGTTGAAGGGAGACATATGGAAGAAAAAACAACACTAGCTGAAAGAGAAACTTGGTAGCCTTTGACTAGATACTCATTGTGTTTCTTCTAAATAAGGAAAAGAAATTCAAGAATTCCAAGACCTTTTGTAAGATTTGAGATAGCAATTAAAATATAATTAGTAAGACTAGGAGACAATGAAGACAAAGGAAATGCCCGTTCAAACAAAAGAGCCATTATAGGCTTTATCATTGGTGATGAGTGGCGAGGTACCCCTACACTCAACCATATGAATACGAGCGTTGCACGCGCGATCCGGTCGAATTCTGCAAACTAAGTGCCTACACGCCTTATGGAAAACTTAAGGTTAATCATTCGTTGTCTTCCCAGACTTACTTGTATTTGTCACGGTTGTATGGTTAAGTAAGTTTGAGGTATGTGATTTTTATAGTTTTTCTGTTTTATCTCCTATGCTAATGAGGTAAAGGGTGAAGAGAGTAATTAACTAACTTTAACTAACTAACTAAGCCTTAATTAACCTAGCATCGGCATCCGTTCCCACTTATCGTTCACACCCTGAACCAATGCAACCTTGATTACCAAACACTATTCGTTACTAGGATTATCAAGCATAACGCACGTGCTCGAAGTGGTCGTACTGAATGCACTTAACTATGGGAGAAGGGTTGAGAGAGATTTAATTAACTAATAAAGCATTTAAAGGATGAACAATAAATAACAATAAATAAAGTCCTAGCTAGCTTAGTCCATGCACTGCAAGGTTTATCCAACAGTTCGCTTTATTTCCGTACACAAACTTGTGCTCAAGTACAATATTTGCTTGAATAAAGATCCGTTCACTTTGGAGTTCCTACTGTGGGCACATGGAAATTATTCTATCTCTAGAGAGGTAAAACTGCTAGAGTTTTGCTAAGGGTCTACATCTAGATGCCTAAACAAGGGAGAGCCGCCTCTTATTTATAGATTTGGTGGCAGACCACGATATTGCGGGGGAAGACGCGATATCGCGAGGGATGCGATATCGCGGCCCATGCGATATCGCGTCCCATCATATCCCCATGACTGAATAAAAACTTGTCCTCGAGTTCCTTACAAAATATTGGGAAGGTATGAGATTATTGATTGAAATGGAACTAATGGTGAATGGAATGCCATGTGAACGGATCATCATTACAAGACATGACAAAATTGGTGTTCATGACAACAAGAGTGAACACCTTATACATTTGACATCAGGCCTTATTTGGTAGCTGATAGAGAAGAGAGAAGAGAGAAGAAGTCTGCTGCTACCAATGCCAAGATTGTGCCTTTCGTTGTCTATCCATAAGCGCGCCATTGATCTTGCTCCTTGCATAGCTGCTTCAGCACTGATCCATTCCAAGTGGTCCCTCCAGATCCAATCCGTTGTTGCATGATTGCCATTTGCAAACACAACACAGTTTGATATTAGCAAGGGTAAATGAATCATCATGTAATTGATACCTTGCTTTAGTGAAAGGTCCATTGGCTGGGTTGTGGTATGGTTAATGCGGATCTGGAGATATAATAATGGTGACTACCAAAGGTGTAGGGGTAGGAGAAAATCGAAAAAATTAGACTAGGATCCCCATGACTGAGAGTGAACCTCCGGTAGCGATAGAATGGAAGAAAAGAAAAGGAATAAAGAAGATGGAGAAAAAGAGACAACTATAATGTCGATGAAGTGGATGCCAAGATGGAAATGAACAAAATAGAATGGATTGCAAAAATGTTTAGGGAAAGAATTTAACTGGTGTACCAAATAGGAATGCCAGTGGGTCCTCCCCAAAGTAGGCTCATGCCCTTAATGCCCTGACAAACCCACATTCAAAGAGTCCGTAGGCTCTGGGAATGTCATTTGGAACAAGAGTTAAAGTCTTAACTACAAGAATTTACCAAAAAGAAAACAATGTGTCAACCAAAATATACAT
Organism: Gnetum montanum; assembly: GCA_015680685.1. Classification (NCBI taxonomy): domain Eukaryota; kingdom Viridiplantae; phylum Streptophyta; class Gnetopsida; order Gnetales; family Gnetaceae; genus Gnetum; species Gnetum montanum. Next base: position 87,512 of record MNCI01037326.1, read on the forward strand.
TAATGATAGAATCGACAATGAGGTGACAAATGGAGAAAGAAGGATGGAAAGAAAAGAATGGAATGGAATCTCAAGAACAAGGTGATGTACAACCCCTTATGTGTTTCATGCTTAATGTGACTTGGCAGATCTCATTCCAACTCTAGCCTCAAACAAACCACATCCAGTGACTTCGCATCAATGCATTCGGCCAATCCATCCACTTGAGTAGCAAGAATGCCTTCACCAAAGAGCCACCACCATTCGAATGAAACGAAAGAGGAGAGAATAGGAAGCGAGAAGGGCCTTAGTTAGAGGGAACATATTTATTTGAGTTCCATAACCAGTGCTTGTAGCCCAAATGATTATTTCGTCTAAGGGGTGTGCTTTGAATTCTCACTTTTTTTTGTTTTATGTGTTTATGTGTGAGAACCACACCATGCAAAGACTTTGTTATTTTTATTTACTCAGCTTCCCGATAATTGGGTAACGTTGAAATAGTAAGAAAACTCAAGAAGAAAACATCCAAGCACCCAAGAGAATGGCCAACACAAATGCATCAAGTTCCCTTGAAGCCACACCCTTTTCAATCCTTGAGTCCTTCCTTGGTTTGAGAAATACTAGTCACCGGTTTGTTATAGTTCTTATTATTTTGAAGAAAGGGGACTGTACAGTTCCAAGCCAAGAGAGACCATAAAAATTTATAGATGGGTGGATGATGTGGACTCATTACCTACTATATCAAAAGAAACGTACTTTAGTATCAACATCGTAACTTAAAGGTAAAAACAAAACATTAGCAATCAATAGGAAATAGTTCATACCATAATTAGAACACTTATTGGGTGACAAACTTACAAGATGGATAACATACATACACACACACACACACAAATGAAAAGTATAAATGATGTTGTAAAACAAAAACAAGAAAAGTTAAAGAAACTGTAAAACAAAAATGTGTAAGACAAAAATGTGTAAAACAAAAGCGCGTAAAACAAAAATAAAAACTCAAAAGAACTGAGGGCCCCAAATGATTAGCATAGGTGGCCATCTCCCGCATGACTGAATTGAAAGGGTGAGATCTGAAATAGTGAGCGAGATTGTTCGTTATCAAAGGTGTAATTCGCATTGGCTGTTCTTGGTTCACGGAAGGGTTTTGTTTGCTGCACATTGACCAGTAACCTCTTATCAGGGCTTTCAGGCTTGCATATTGTCATGGCTCCTGAGGGGAAGATTGTGTGAATAATGTAAGGTCCTTCCCACAATGTTTGGAATTTCATGCATTGTGGCACATGCGTGGGGTTCCAATAAAGGACCTTATCTCCCGGTTGGTACTTAACCCTTCGAATTCTTAAGTCATGACATTGCTTGTTATGTGCCTTGTGCAACTTGTTTGATGATAGGGCAACCAATCAATTCTCGTCTAGCACATTTAAAGTTGCCAATCTTTATTTCTGTGCTAGATCAAGGTCAAGGTGGAGGTCACATGCCATGGATAGTGTAAGAAGCTTGGTCTGAATTGGAAGCTTTGGGAGTTTCCCATACACTAACTCATAGGGAGAGTAGCCTATAGGGAGTTTCCAAGTGGAGTGGTATGCCCAGAGAGCATCATTCAGTTTAGTGCTCCAATCTCTCCTAAACTTGCTAATTTTCCTTGTTAGTATTCTAGTGATCTCCCGATTAGTGACCTCGGCTTGGCCATTAGCTTGGGGGTGATAAGGTGTAGTCAATTTATGTTCAACCCCTAAGCGTTACATCAATTTTTGAAAGGTTGCACCAGTGAAATGTGTTCCATTATCCAAGATGAGCGCACATGACACACCAAACCTATTAATGACTTGTTGTTGTACAAATCGTGCAACTATAGATGATGTGCAATCTGTTATAGCAACTGCTTCAGCCCATTTTGTCAGATAGTCAACAGCAACAATGATATATGCTTTTCTGTTGGACATTGGTGTAATGGGCCCCATGAAGTCTATTCCCTAGATATTGAAGGGTTCCAAAGGTTGAATCCAGTGTTGTGGATCCTCCATCCTAGTAGTCATTCCACCATCACATTGACAGCATTCACAGGATTGGGCAAAATGATGGGTGTCCCAGAATAGTGTTGGCCAATAATATCTTGCAAGTAGGATCTTGGTAGCCATTCGTCTCCCTGCATAGTCACCCCCACAAGGGCCCTCATGAGCATCTTGGAGAACTCTTAGTTGGTCCACATTGGGTACACACCATCGAACCAAGCCGTCAGGACAGAATTTATAAACTTATCCTCCGATCTTCATGAAGTACTTGGTTTTCTGAAGAAATTTTTGCTTCTTCCTAAAGTCCAACCCTTGTGGTGTTTTTTGGGAAAGGAGATAAGTGAGAATGCTACTATACCAATTCATGCTTGTGGGTTGGTTATTCACTACACTGGCAAAGAGGGTTTCGTCAGGAAAATGATCAAATACAGCATATTCATCCTCTTTGCTGTCCCAGTGCAACCGAGATAAGTGATCTATGACTACATTCTTGGTGCCCTTTCGATCTACTATTGTTAAGTCGAACTCCTGAAGGATTACCAACCAACGTATAATATGAAGGCTAACCATTGGCTTGTTCATGAGGAACCTAATTGCACTGTGATTCTTATGAATATACACTTTGTAGCCTAACACATAGTGCCTAAATTTGTCTAGTGCAAACACTACAACCATTAATTCCTTTTCCATAGTTATGTAGTTGAGTTGTGCACCGGTGATACTCTTACTAGCATAGTGCATGTAATAAGGACATTTTTGTTCATCTAACTATGTTAGTATGGCTCCTAAGGCATAATTAGATGCATCAGTTATGATATGGAATGGTCTGGACTAGCCAGGGGCTTGTCGAATGGGAGTTTCCACAAGCCTCTGTTTGAGAGTTTGGAATGCTCATTCACATTCCCTGATCCATTTGAATGGTGCATCCTTCTTCGTTAATTCCACCAATGGTTTGGCAATTTTTGAGAAGTTCTTGATAAATCTCCTATAGTAGCCAGTGTGTCCAAGGAATGACCAAATGTCTTTGATAGTTTTGGTTGTCGGGTGATTCCTTGGATAACTTTAACCTTTTTTGGGTCCACCTCTATTCTTGACTATGAGATCTTATGTCTCAATACTACGCTCTCTTGAACCATCAAGTGGCTTTTTTGCCATTTGAACTTCAGGTTGATTTCAACACATCGTTTTAGCACTTGCTCTAATCGGTCCAGGGCTTGATCAAAGCTTGTCCCATAATTGGAGAAGTCATCCATAAAGACTTCCACTTCGTTTCCTATCTGTTGTTGAAATATGCTTAGGACTAAATGTTGGACCGTGGCAAGGGCATTGCACAAGCCAAATGGCATTTGCTTATATGCGAACATTCCCCAGGGACTGGTGAACGTTGTTTTGGCTTGATCTTCTGGTGCTATTCATATTTGATTATATCCACTATATCCATCCAGAAAACTATAATAGCGATGCCCCGCTATAGTGTCCAATACTTGGTCGACGAATGACAATGGAAAATGATCTTTGAATGTTGCCATGTTCAGTAGCCTAAAATCTATACATACCTTCCATTTGCCTCTCTTCTTAGGCATGATTACTAGAGGACTAACCCATTCACTATCAGCAATGGGATAAATGAACCCGACCTTGAGGAGCTGTTCTATCTCTTCTTTTACTACTTGTCACAATTTCGGGTTCAAGCGCCTCTGTGGCTATTTTCAAGGCTTCATGGAGGGGTCCGTGTAAATCCTATGCTAGCATATCCTAGGGTCTATTCTAGTTAGCTCGAGATATGACCAGGAAAAGGCTTTTGACCATTTATTGATCACTTTCAATAGGCTTTCTTTTTGCTTGGGGACAAGTTTTGCATTGATAATCACCAGTTTTCCATTTTCAAGAGTCATGTATTCTAGACTGGTGGGCAATGGTTTCAGATCGAGGGGCTCTTGTTTAAATTTCTTAGGAATTTCCAACTTCCCCCAGTTGATGTTTTCGAGGCTAAGGTTGGGGAGTTAGCAATGGACTTGCTCAAGTGTGTCTGTGCTTCTAATATAAGCACTAGTTATTCCCTCAATTAATTCCATGCGTGTTATTGAGTCATTTTCTTGATCAGCCATCAACCATAGGGTGTCCTCTTATTGCGTGGCTATTGCATATAGGCACCTTTGTATATTAACTTCTTGTACACACTGATCGCATGTAGGCAATGCTAAACTTCACATAACCCATGATTTTTGCACGCAATGGCACCCGGTGTCACTATATGTGATGCAAGGAATTTTCTTCCTCTTGATCTTTCCGAAACTCTTTTTCTTAAAAATTTCTAGGGAGAGATCATGGATTCCTAGGTGTGCATCTATTGTACTTAGCCACACTCTTCCCATTATTACTGGAAAGTTCCCTTTACTATTAGTTACTTGGATCACTAGGAAATCCGCTGGGTACGACCACCCACAAATAGTGGTAACGATGTCCTCCACTAGTCCCATGGGGACAGTGATGGATTGGTCGGCTAGCTCAAGTCGAATGTTACTCTTTCTTAATGGAGGTAGGTTCCAGGATTTGTACATCTCATGCGATATTAGGTTGACTCCAGAACTTGAGTCCATAAGAGCTTTACAAGGTTCATTCCCAGCGACTTGAAGATAAATTAGGGGACTTCCAGGGTCAGAGAATTTTTAAGGAAGGTGGCCCACCTTAATCCAGTTTGAGATGGTATGTGTTAACATAATTGTGTGCATTGAGTTCGATTTTTGGATTGAAGAAGGTCCTGAAACTTTATTTGGTACAGAGGTGTTCAAATGTTCAACTGCTTGTGAGGGTGAGGGCTTAGTTAGATTGTTGGTTTTGAAGAAAGGTCTTTTCAGCCTAAGACTATCAGAACCAACTGTAACTTGAGGATTTGAAGCCGTCATGACATTGGGTTGTTGCGATTAAGTGGGAAATACCCTTGGCGTTGTTGGAGCGGTTGGTGGTGCAGCTACCGACGTAAGAGGTGTGGGTGGATTCAAAGGATGGTATGTATGTGGAGTGTCTCCCAAAGAAGAAGGAGTCCTAAAATACTCCTGAACTTGGTAGTACCATTCTGGAGTTGCATGATCCAAGAGTCACTTGGAGAAACCAGCTACTACACGTAATAGCCATAAGGATCAGGTTGCCGGTAAGGGTATTGCTGCCTAGGTGGTGGCATCCCCCATGACTGTGGGTGTTGCCACTGCTAGTGTTGCCTGATAGGTTGTGGCGGAGTTCCACTTGGATAGTACGTGAACGGTTGGTGGAACTGTCTTGGGTTACCTTGGGGATAAGATAACCTTCGGGGTGCCTATTGTCTATTAAGTATTGGGTTGAGTGCATACAACCTAGACTCTTGCAGATGTAAGATTATTGGACAACATCCCTTAGGATGGTCATATTGGCAGATCTCACATCCCCCATCATTATCTGTATTCGAATCCACAACCTCATCGGCGATAATCATTTTCCCCTTACCATTTTTATGTGCATGGCCTGAATCTCTCTGCTTTTTCGTATCATGGCCACTACTTTGTTCATCCTTAGATTCTTCTACGATTTTTAAGACAGCTTCAATTTCACTATCTAAGGAGCTCCATATTTCATCTACCTTAGCTGACACTTCCATTGTTAACTTCTGCAGTGGCAAGGTTTTTCTATTCACCAACTCTTTGAGTGGTGACTCATCCTCCTCATCACAAAATCTTACTCCCTTCTTCTGAAGGGAAGGATCGCGGTTATATTCTTTCATGATTTCTCTTTTCCGTAGCTCCCCTTCTTCTTTAACTACTTGCTCCAACAACCTATGAATTTCATGGGATCTAAGTTCAAATAATCTCCCTTGGGCATATGTCCTAAGGGTTCTCCTAGTTTCATGTCTTAGCCCATCTACGAGGTGGTGGAGTTGATCCCGTTGTGTGTAACCATGGCCCAGGCAATGATGTAGCAATGCGTAATATCAGCCCATGGTAGCATCCAAGGGTTTGTGATTACCCTGCTTCCATCCTTGGATCTGTTTACGCAAGTTGGACACCCTAGAGTACATTTGGTATTTATCGTTGGACAACTCTAACATCGTACTCCATCTCCTAATGGTTTCCAGTTCTAAGGACTTGTACCAGCTTTCTGCTTCCTTTATGAGTGTTCTAGGAAAAAACTTTAACTTCTACCACTCATTTTCAATATTTTGCAAGGTGCAGGCATCGTGGAATGCCTATAAGTGATTCTACGGATCAGCATTATATCCCCCCTCAAATCGTGGGATATTGTTCATGTCTAATCACTTGATCCGGCTATCTTTTTGATGCCTTGTAGGTATTCTCACAGCCTCTGTGATGTCTAGCATACTTCAGGTTGCTAGTAGGGGTTCATCATAATCATCTCTCTCATGACGTCTATGATGCCTACGTTGTTCCCTACTTTCCCTTCTTTCATGCCTTGACTCTCTAGAATGCCCTCATCCTCTCTCTCGACTCTCTTGTCGAGGTCTCTCATCTCGCTTACCTTTATCCTCACCGTTATGCTCTTTGTGACTACACCTTGATGTGGAAGGAGAGGGTGAGTAATGTGATGAAGGAGAAGAAGAAGGAGAGCCATCTCCATGATGATGTCTCCTGCCTTCTCTTCGGTGATCCCTACCCCGATCGTGATGACGATCAGAATGCCCGTCCTTGTCATGTGTTTTTGTTCCCTCAGTGAATAGTTGGTGTTCACGGGGATCAGAACTAGGGTTATGAATCGTGGAGTGTAGGTTCTGATACCCCACCTCCTCACGATTGTTAGGAGGGGGAACATCATTTGATGGGGAACTTGTTATAAGTGGTTCACCATCTCCAATTTCACTTAGGACATGCGGGACCCCTTTTCCCTTCAACAATGTATGGTGGCTCTCCTTCCTTGAGTCCCTTAAATTTTGCGCTTCTGTGGGATGGTAATCCCTTGATTCATAATCGCTCGCAATGTATTCAGTGTATAGCTGTGTCATGCCTATCTATGCAAGAGCACGGAGGAGCATGTTGGGGACTGCATGATCTGGGGGTAACACCATGTTACCTTGCAGATCATGCCAACGCAGTTTTTTGTCTTGATGGAGGATAAAGGTAAAGTCTAGTATATACTTATTGGGATGAGTATATACCACCGATGAGTATATACCACTCGATATTGTTGAGGAACTGGCAGTTTGCAGTTATGTGTGTTAGATCGCCGACTATCTCTTGTATGATCCCTAGGTGGTGAAGTGCTTTTATGAGAAGAAGACATCTTAGCTTAGTTTGGTGTGCTATTAACCGTTATATAATTTTTTTTAATTAACCGTAAGGGTTCGTTTAAGCTCCCAGCAATGTGGATAATTTCCTATGTTCTACTTAGCTCACAAACACTTAGTCCCCAACAACGGTGCCAATGATGAGTGGCGAGGTACCCCTACACTCAACCATACGAATATGAGCATTACACGTATGATCTGGTCAAACTATGTAGACTAAGTGCCTACACACCTTATGGAACACTTAAGGTTAATCATTCGTTGTCTTCCTAGACTTGTATTTGTCACGGTTGTATGGTTAAGTAAGTCCGAGGTATGTGATTTTTATAGCTTTTCTGTTTTATCTCCTATGCTAATGAGGTGAAGGGTGAAGAGAGTAAGTAACTAACTTTAACTAACTAACTAAGCCTTAATTAACCTAGCATCAGCATCCGTTCCCACTTACTATTCACACCCTGAACCAATGCAACCTTGATTACCAAATGCTATTCGTTACTGGGATTATCAAGCGTAACGCATGTGCTCGAAGTGGTCGTACTGAATGCACTTAACTATGGGAGAAGGGTTGAGAGAGATTTAATTAACTAATAAAGAATTTAAAGGATGAAAAATAAATAACAATAAATAAAGTCCTAGCTAGCTTAGTCCATGTACTACAAGGTTTATCCAACAGTTCGTATTTATTTTCGTACACAAACTTGTGCTCAGGTATAATATTTGCTCGAATAAAGATCCATTCACTTTGGAGTTCCTACTGCAGGCACATGGAAATTATTCTATATTTGGAGAGGTAAAACTGCCAGAGTTTCGCTAAGGGTCTAGATCTAGATGCCTAAACAAGGGAGAGCCACCTCTTATTTATAGATTTGGCAGCGGACCGTGATATCGCGGCCCATGCGATATCGCGTCCCATCAGTTGGGCAATTCAAAAACAAATGTAAAAGAGATTTTAAAGAATTACAAAAAGTACCTCAAGAAAAGTCAAGTCTAATCTATTATATTCTTGCACCTATTAGTAGTCCATTGTTAAGTAATGATCATATGAAAATTTTAATCTTAGGTTTTCACCTAATCCATCATATTTTTTAAAAAGTGGTCTTCCATTTATGAAAGCTACAGTTAACACAACATTTGTGTTTTAAATATTGAAAATGACAATCCCTTGGAAGCACCTTACTCATGAGTTTGGAGATCATTAAGCCTAAAATATGAGAAAAATCATTCTAGAACCAATTATCTTGTAATTCCTAGAAAGATTATTTAGGTGCTTAAAGCTAAGCTTTAATAGTTGAAAGGATGACTTGTAAAAAGGGGTGATAGTTTCTAAAAACAAGAAACTTTTGAATAATAACCTTTGTTTGCATAATTCCTAATTCACCAATGACATGCTCCCAACTGTGAATGGGTAAGAACTTGAAAATCCTCAAAGAATGTTGAATTTCATTAAAGGTAAGAGCAATAGCTACCACCATAATGAATGTGACTAAAGTATAGAAATGTTAATATACTTAGGAGACCAAGTTAAAAACTTTGAAACAACCCGCTATTTTTGCCATATAGCTTGGAAAAACATGGAGGCTTTAATCTTCAGGGAACTCTAGGAATAACCCAATTTATCAAAATAAATAAGAATGAGAAGGAGTGTCACCTATTTTCTAAAAGCAAAGTTTAACCAACTTCTTCTAACTCTCCATACCATCCATTACCCCAAGAATTCATTTTGTAAATTGAGCCAATAATCAGTCTTAAAGGCTTCCATTTCTAGGGCTACCTTCCTCTTTGGAATGAATAAATATATTCCACTTAACTCTAGTAAAGCTACAACCAAAATTATTATTTTTCAAATATAAATCCTAATAATTATTTTAATCATCATGTAGTTCCATTATTTTAAAGCTAAGAAAGAAGAGTATTAAACATGGGAAGAAAGAAAGTGCTTTACACAATTGATTCTTTTGGCTAACATTAGTGATCAGTGTGAGGTACCCCTACGCCCAACCATATGAATCACAAGCATTCACGCACAATTTAGTCAAACTCCGTAGACCTTAGGTTCCTAAGTACACTGGTTTAGGGAAGTAAAATCTAATTAGGATGATCGTTGTCTTCTCAGTTCCACTCATGAGGTACAAGTTTATGGTTAAGTGTAATTGAGGTATATGATTTTTATAATTTTATGTTTTATATGTTTAATCACCTAGAGCAAGAATAAAAGGTAGATTAATTTAATATCTAATTAATCTACTGCTTAACTAGCCTAATACAAGTACCCATTCCCACTCTCTGGACACATCTTGAATGCATATAGCACTGCTAGGTTACCAAACATTAAGCATTTTTGGGTTACCAAGTGCTACACATATACTCATAGTGGTCATGCTTGTGTTCATTAATAACTAGAAATTAATTTCTTAATTAAAGTGCATTAAGGTAAAGTGCATGAATATGAAATGCATTAAAGAAAACATTAATCTAGTATCAGTGCTACAAGGATTATCAAAAGGGCTCATCTTTATTTCTGTCACACTGCTATGCTCAAGTACAATATTGCTCGAACAAAGATCTATACCCACTTAGACTCTTGTTGCAGGCACTTAGAAATATTCTAACTTTGAAATGGCTAAATTACAAGAACTTCATTACTCTATTCAAAAACTAATGTCAAAATCGTATGTCCAAGTGCTATATTTATAAGCTGGCATATACCCCGTGATATCGAATATTCGACATCGCATCTTGGGGTCTAATATTGAGGTTCCAATATCGCGTATTCGATATCGGAGCACATCAAAACACGATTCATCATACCCCCATGATTGAATGAAAACTCATCCTCGAGTGAACAAGTTCCTTACAAAATATTGGGTAGGTATGGGATTATTAACTAACATACAGACTGACTTAGATGAAGTAAATAGACTCTAAGTGCCCGAGTGTACAAATATTAATCTTTTAAAAAATTTGGTGTTCATGACAAGAGAAGTGAATACCCTAGACAAAACTAACATTTGAAGAGTGAGGGAGAAGATCCAATGATCATGAATAGTCCTTGTCACATGGTGCGGCTGCTTATCCTTTGGTGAAGATAGTCATGCTTCCAGTCCGCACTTCGCACTGCAATCACAACAAAATTGCAAATTAGTGTGCAATATGTAACATATAACTTTTAAGTACCTTATCTTGTAGCTAGTTACATTTGGCTAGGTTGTGGTTATTGTGGATTGATTCCTGTAATAGTGTTAGTGGGAAGGTTGAAAAATAGGTGAAATGGATAAGCAGTCCATTAAATTGAAATGTAATGAAATTCTTGAAGAGGGTTTTAAGAATTAATAATGATAAAAAGAGGTTTTTACTAAAAAATGTTGTGAAGATGTGCGCACAATTGGATGTTACTAATGAGGCACATTGATGAACATTGATTTGTCAGGCTTCGATATCGGATCCGCGTTATCGCATACCCAATATCACGGCCTGGCTAGCGATATCGAATACACCATATCGGGACCCCTGTGTAAGCCAATAAATAAACACTTGGATGCATAGGAAAAGGGGAGTTAGTTGAGTCATTCAGTAAGTAAGTAGTAGTAGAATCTTTGTGTTAATTTTTAGTTCATTTCAATTCTTCCCACAGTGCATGCCTACAATGTGATGATTGTAATTGTATGGAACCTTTATTTGAGTGTGTCATACTTGGACATGCACATGATCAGCAATAAAGATCGAGATTACTTCATCATTGTAGCATCCACTTAGTTCTTAATTACTTTAATTGTTTATTATTATTTATTGTTTTATTTAGTTAATATTTACTTTCTTGTCATTTACATTTTATGTTGTTAATGCGGAATGAGTACGACTTAATCACAAGAATTTAAGTGTGACTACTTGGTATCCCAATAGTGTATCTAAGAGTGCTTAAGTAACATGCTCTTGGTAATTCCAGAAGTAGTACATGAAGTCCAAGATGAATGGATGACTAAGAACGGATGCTCATTGCACTTAGGCTAGCTAAGATTCTCTTCTTGTATTGCTCATTAGCTTAATCAAAGTTATTCTCTATTGCTCTTAGGAGTAGCATAGTGATAGGAAACACATCATACACCTCACTCTGGACTAAACCATATGTGAAAAAGCAAATACTAGTCTAGGTGGGAAGACAGTGAACTGTGATCAATGTGTAACTATCTAGATACCACAACTAGCCCATCTGTTCGACTGGATCGGACGTGAACACTCGTATTCGCATGGAAGAGTGTAGGGGTACCTTGCCACTCATCATTGGCACCGTTGCTGGGGACGGTGTTAGTTATCTAGACTAGTTATATCTTACAAGATTGTTATAACAAGTATTAATGATATATCTTTTAGAAAAAAGAAATTAAATTCAAATTGAGTCACACACCATTCACAACAATGTCTCTCTCACAAGACTATGTTAACGCCACAACTAGTGAGATAATTCATTGGAGAACCAATGAATTATATGATGATGAAAAAAAAGTTTGGAGTACTCAACCTCATGTAAGGGACTCCTATGTTCATGAGCATCCCAATGATACTCAAGGATTCTTGTCATCCAACTCTGACACCTCTAGTAAGGATGGGACATCCCATAGAACGAGGAGGCCTATAAGGTCTAGGACCTTCGCAATAACTAACAAGGATTTATAAGGGGATGATTGAAAGACTTACAAAAGTCATGATGAGATTTTCAGTTCTTTCTCTTCCTCTACTCCTTCAACGTCAGATCATGACACAGATGACTATCTTTCAAGGGATCAACATAGAACTAAAATTCGAGCTCACAAGAAGAATCGAGAATGCCAACATGAACAAGGTCAACATCATCCCAACTCACAAACTCACAACCTACTTAGTGATGATGAAACCTTGCTGGCCATTAAGAGTCTAATGCATATACAAGAGGTTGTTCGAATATCCTACAAGCATTGTAAAGAAAGCTGTCTACCCAGGCTTGATTTGAACAACTTTCCCAAGTTCTTAGGAGGCTATGATTTAGATTTGTAATAGCATTTACAAGCCTTCTATGATGCCTGTGCATGGAAAAATATTGACAATGGGTGAAAAAGACATAAGCTCTTTCCGATGACACTCGTTGGCCAAGAAAAAGTATGGTACAGATCCTTAAAACCAAAATCAATTCGTAGTTGGCCAACAATGATAGAACTCTTTACTAAATGATATCAAACCTATGCAAGAGTGTCAACCTTGAGGAGATAAATCCAAGAATGAAAACAAGGGCAACAGGAAACCTTGGACATGGCCTTAGAAAGATACTATTCTTTGTTAAAAAAATGCCCAGGCCATGGATTTTCTGAGGAGAGGCTAATGCATCACATTATGGATGGGCTTCATAATGAAACAAGGGAGACCTTAGGGATGTATGCCCCAGGTCAACTATATGAGCTAAAAACTCATAAACTCCAAGAGCTTATCAAATGGGTAGCAAAAGAAGAAGGAGAAATAGCTAAATGGGAGAATGTTGAAAGCTCTCAATGGGACCAAAATCTCGAATTAGCAAAGGTCCATAACCATAAAGAGGAGAAATTAACTCACCTTGAGGAGGTGAAACATTTTCTGCCTTTGCCAATGCAATAATCACTACATGAAATCAAGGCAAAGATCAATAAGATGATGAAGTGGGTACATGAAAAACATGGAGAATATGCTACCAATGGTAAAGGTACAACTATACCAAATCAAGGAATAGGATAGGACACCACACAACAATCAAAATGAAGGGTTGAAGATAATATGAATAAGAGCTCAACTACCAACCTTACATATTAATGTAATGTCTGTCTGTATTATCACCCCAAAGGCCAATGCCTAGTTTTGCCACATCTACATGAGCATTGGGGAGGAATGCTACATCCAGATTTTGTACAGAAATATCAGGTTCAACAGTAGTGGAAAAAACCTCAGTTGTGGGGAAAGCCACTACCAACCCGACCATACCCTTTGTATGCCCTAACACCAAATGCTTATTATGTCCAACATCCTATTTCTCCAACCGAATCATCATCCTCTACATCATCTCATCATTATCATTCTCCTAAATACTATTCATGCATGTCCTCTACGACAAGGTCACCACCTCATGTACCTTACACTTTTCCTCAACATCAATATTCTCATCCTTCACCTCCTTCTACACCACCACCAGCCATGTTAGAAGGTTTTGCACCACAACACCAACCTGTGAATGTTCCTTGTGTTGCTACTGTCAATAGTAGTGGAGGTATTCAAAAGCATCCTTTCTTTAGGCATGTCCATAGAAAGAAACAACATGATGTTAAACACACTGCATCCTCCAACTCAGCACAAGCCAAACACTGTGATGCATCCTTACCCTCAAACTCAGTGCCTACTATTACTTTACTTTGGCCACCAATCAAAGCTCCAACTACCATACGACCCAATGAATATAACCATAGAGGGAGACATATTGATCCTTGCATGCCATCTTACGGTCATGGGTGCCATTTTCGGATGGCTCCTTATCCCATGATCCCATCATATAATCTACCCCACTATGTCTGTTATGGTCAAGTGTGTGAACCCCAATATGGGTACCTTCCGGCCACCATACCAAAAGACACCCAGTGGTTTGGATATGATCAGGTTCCAATATTTCCAACATGCATCAATCCCAACGTTCCATTTATTGATTCTTGCTATAATCAAAGGTTCAATTATGGGGGGTATCCTCCATTCTAACAAGCGAAATTAATAAATTTTTTTCCTTTTCTTTAGATTTTACAAGTTTTGTTTTCTAGTTTTTTCATCTTTTCAATTTATTATTTTGTCTTTTTACTAGTTGGTTCATCTTTTTATTTATTGTTTGTTGTTTTATCTTTTTATGGGTAATCTCAACCATGAATAAAACACTAACATGACTCATTGATTGAGGTGTATTCTATGTTATTAAGTCATGAGTGATTAATTATTTGAACGGTGAGCACACCACATCCATCCATCCATTCTATTAATAATAAGAGGTTCTACTCTGGGTTCGATGACATTCTTACCATCATTAAAAACTTAAAGTAATTTTGTGATCATTATGCGTAGAGCAAAAATTGATGGACTAAGAGGGAATGAAAAGGGTGTGACATCAAGGGGACTTGTGGATTCTTCTTAGTGACATCTGTAAGTGCTATTAGGAAGCCTGGTTGTACTAATATCCTTGTAGATCTAATGAAAAATTGGAGTAAGAGTTGTAATAATAAAAGGCACTCAATAAAGAAATTCAATGCTATTCTAGGGGATCCCACTGGAAAGACATGCAACCATGCCTGAAGGTAGGCGGCTTCTCTAGATTATGCATAAAAAATAAAAATAAATAATTTTTTTTTTAAAAAAAAAACAAATGTGCTGCAAAAGAAAATTCAACTCACTCCTCCCTTGGATGAAACACCAAGTGATCGTATGCCTTGCTGTCATGATACTCTTATGGTTGTCTATCATTGGATGAAATGATGCAACGTCACTAATCGGAGATTAGACTTGATCTTGATTTTGGAGTAATGAGCTAATGACACATTAATCATAATTTACAATCAAAATTCATTATGCCAAGGTTAGTTACCTCATGTCCTGATCTCTACAATCCCTTTGACGATTCATCTCATCTCGATGTCCATATATTGATGATTCGTGTCTTGTATAGCATAGAATTCATACCTCATCATGGTGGCATCTACATGTGCGTGTTTTGTGGAATTGGTGTGGATTACATTTAACCCTTTTAGTGCCTATGAACATTCTAAGGTGTGGTTATGTAAGGGCATTGATGAGTGGCGAGGCACACGCGATCCGGTCGAACTCCGTAGACTAAATGCCTACACGCCCCATGGAACACTTGGGGTTAATCATTCATTGTCTTCCTAGACTTACTTGTGTTTGTCATGGTGTATGGTTAAGTAAGTCCAAGGTATATGATTTCTATATCTTTTATGTGTTTTTCTCCTATGCTATCAAGGTAAAGGATTGATGAATTAACTAACTCTAACTAATGACTAATTCTAAATTAACTAGCATTAGCATCTGTTCCCACTTACCGTGCACACCCTGAACTATGCAACTATGGCTACCAAATGCTAATTGTTACTGGGATCACCACACGTAACGCATGTGCTCAAAGTGGTCGTACTGAGGCACTTAACTAGCCTAAACGTAATGAGCAGCTGATTCCTTGACTAGCCGTACACATCCATAGATGCTCGTAATCGAGTCGTACTCATTCCGCATTCTAAAAGTTGAGGGTGAGAGAGACTAATCACGATGAGCAACTGATTCCTTGATTAGCCATACACATTTGTCAATGCTCGTGATCAAGTCATACTCATGCTGTGCTAATGCAGGTAATAAATAATAGGTAGGAAATAACATGTAATAAACCTATTCCATGCACTGCAAGGTTTATCCACAAAGCTCATCTTTATTGCCGTACATAACTTGCGTTCAGGTACAAAGCTGCTTGAATAAAGATCTGTTCACTTGGGGACTCCTACTATGGGCACATGGAAAATAATCTATCTCTAGGGTGATCAATCCACCAGAGTTTCCCTACTTTAAGCCTAGGATGAGGAATAAGGGGAGTACCATCTCTTATTTATAGGTTTGGTGATGGACCGCGATATCGCGGACCGTGATCTCACGAACACGATATCGTAGGGGACGACGCGATATCGTGATGGCCGCAATATCACGTACACAATATCGCAGTGCATGCGATATCGCATCTCATCATACCCCCATGACTGAATGAAAACATGTCCTTGAGTTCCTTACAATAATATCATGTAGGTATGGAATTATTGAGGGGAATGGAACTAATGGGATGACATGTGAACGGATCATCATTACAAGACTTGACAAAATTGGTGTTCATGATAACAAGGGTGAACACCTTATTACAATGACATCAGGCCTTTGTTGGTAGCTGAGAAAGAGAGAAAGAAAGAAAGAAGTGTTGCTGCTGCCAACGCCAAGATTGTGCCTTTATTGTTCATCCGTAAGCGTGCCATTAATCTTGCTCCTTGCATAGCTGCTTCCAGCGGTGCTCCATTCCAAGTGTTTGCTCCAAATCCGTTCCGTTGTTGTATGATCGCCATTTGCACACACAACATAGTCTTATATTAGTAACAGTAAATGAATTTCAATGTAGTTAATACCTTGCTTTGGTGTAAGTTCATTGGCTAGGTTGTGGTATGGCTGATATGGATCTAGGAATATATTAATGAGGACTACTGAAGGTGCAGGGGTTAGGAAGAAAATCAAAAATTTCAGGGCTAGGAGAAAATCGAAAAAATCAGGCCCTGTACCCCCATGACTAATCGCGAACCTCCGGTAGCATTAGAATGGAGAAAGAAAAGGAGTAAGAAAGATAGATAAAAAGGGACAACTATAGCATCAATGAAATGGATGTCAAGATGGTAATGAACAAAAGAAAATGAATTGCAAAATGTTAAGGGAAAGAAGTTAACGGATGCTCCAAATAGGAATGTCAGTGGATCCTCCCCAAAGTAGGATCATGTCATTAATGCCCTCACAAACCCACATTCAAAGAGTCCGTAGGCTCCAGGAATGTCCTTTGGAACAAGAGTTAAAGTCTTAACTGCAAGAATTTACTTAAAAGAAAACAATGCATCTACCAAAATATACACTAATGATACAACTGGCAATGAGGTGAACAATGGAGAGAAGAGAATGGAATGGAATCCCGAGAACAAGGTGGTGTATAGCCCTTTGTGTGTTTCATGATTAATGTGACTTGGCAAATCTCATTCTAAATCTGGCCTTAAACCAACCACTTCCAATGACTTCGCATCAATGCATTCGGCTAAACCATCCACTTGGATAACAAGAATGCATCTCCCAAGAGCCACCACCATTATGACAAAACAAAGGAGAGAATGGGAAGTGAGAAAGGCCTTAGTTAGAGGGAACACTTTGGTTTCATAACGAGTGCTTGTAGCCCAAATTTATTCATCTAAGGGGTGTGCTTTGAATTCTCACTTAGTTTTTTTTTTTTTTTTTGTGTTTTGTGTTTTTATGCGTGAGAACCACACCATGCAAAGACTTTTTATTTTTATTGTCTCAGCTTCTGATAGTTGGGTAACATCAAAACGGCAAGAAAACATCCAAGCACCCAAGAGAATGGCCAACAAAAAAGCATCAAGTTCCCTTGAAGTCATACCCTTTTCAATCCTTGAGTCCTTCCTTAGTTTAAGAAATACCCAGTCACCAATTCATTTAAGTTCTTATTNAACAGTTCATACCATCATTTCGAACACTTATTGGGTGACAAACTTACAGGGTGGATTACACACACACACACACACACACACACACACACACAAAATGGAAAAAGTATAACGATGTTGTAAAACAAAAAACTAGAAAAGTTAAAGAAATTTCTAAAACAAAAATGTGTAAGACAAAAACATTGTAAAACAAAAATGTGTAAAACAAAAATCGAAAAAGAACTGGGGGCCCCATATGATAAACATAGGTGGCCATCTCCCCCATGACTGAGTTGTAAGGGAGAGATCTGAAATAATGAGCACGTGTTTGAATTTCTAAGAAGTGTCCAACTTCTCCCAATTGATGATCTTAGATTAAGGGATGGAAGTTGGTGATGCTCATATTCCAATGTGTCTATGCCTTCATTGTTAGCATGAGTTTCCTCAGTTTGTTCCATGCATATTTTATTGCTCCTTCGAGTAGTTGTCAACCACAGGGTGTTTACTACTGGTGTGGTTACTACATACAGGCATCTTTGTTTCATAGTTTCAAGGGCACACCTACTGCATGGAGGAGATGAGCATCCCTCCATGTCATCACCTGATGAATCACTATATGTGATGCATGGAACTTTCCTCTTCTTGATCTTTCCACAAATGTTTATCTTAAAGATTTCCAACGAAAGATCGTGGATCCTAAGGCATGTGTCTACTGTGCTTAGCCATGCCCTTCCCATTATAATTGGGAAGTCCCCTTCATTGTTGTTAACTTCAATCACCAAGAAATTGGCTGGGTAAGACCAACCACACACAGTGGTAATGACGTCCTCCACCAATCCCAAGGGAATGGTGATGGACTAGTCCGCTAGCTCTAGTTGGATGTTGCTCTTCTTAAGTTGGGGCAGGTTCCAGACGTGATACATCTCTTGTGAAATTGAGTTGACTCCAGAACCTGAGTCAAGAAGAGCCCTATGTGGTTCATTTCCAACGATCTAGAGATAGATTAAGGGACTCCTAGGGTCAGTTAGTTTCTTGGGAAGGTGGCCTACNCAGGAACTACTACTGGTGGAAGAGGTGCGGATGGATTAGGAGGATGGTGTGGGTATGGAGTGTCTCTCGGAGGAGAAGGAGTCCTTCTAAAGTACTCCCAAACCTGGTAGTGATGGTTGGGGGTTGTGTGACCCATAGAGTCACTTGGAGAAATCGGCTGCTGCACATAATATCCATAAGGATCAGGCTGCCGATAAGGGTACTGATGTTTTGGCGATGGCATCCCCCATGACTATGGGTATTGCCACTGCTGATGCTATCTGATCGGCTATGGTGGAGTTCCACTTGGATAATACGTTAGTGGTTGGTGGAACTGCCTTGGGTTACCTTGTGGATAAGGTAACCCTCGGGGTGTTTGCCATTGGTTGAGTCTTGGATTAAGCACATACACCCCAAACTCCTGTAGATGTGAGATAATGGGGCAACATCCCTTAGGATGGTCATAGTGGCAGATCTCACATCCATCGTCATCGTCTGTGTTAGAGTCCACAGCCACATCAGAGTTAGTGATTTTTCCCTTACCCTTGTTATGTGTAGGGCTTAAATCTCTCCACTTTTTCTTACCTTTGTCACTACTTTGTTCTACCTTAGACTCTTCTACAATTTTTAAGACAGT
The DNA here is from genome assembly GCA_015680685.1 of Gnetum montanum. Taxonomy (NCBI): domain Eukaryota; kingdom Viridiplantae; phylum Streptophyta; class Gnetopsida; order Gnetales; family Gnetaceae; genus Gnetum; species Gnetum montanum. Next base: position 106,724 of record MNCI01037326.1, read on the forward strand.
TTCAATTTTAGAGTCTAAGGAACTCCATATGTCATCTACCTTAGCTGCTATTTCTGCTGTTAACTTTTGGATCGACAAGGTTTTCCTGTTCACGAACTCTTTGATTGGTGACTCTTCCTCTTCATCACAAAATTTCACTCCCTTCTTTCGAAGAGAGGGATCACGATTGTATTCTTCCGCACTTTCCCTTTTTCATAGCTCACCTTTTTCTTTTGCTACTTGCTCCAACAAGCTATCCACTTCATGGGCTCTAAGTTGTGAGAGTCTCCCTTGGGCATAAGTCCCAAGGGTTCTCCGAGTTTCATGCCTTAGCCCATCCACGATGTGACAAAGTTGATCCCTTTGAGCGTACCCATGGCCTGGGCAACGATGTAACAATGTATAGTAACGGGCCATGGCAGCATCCAAGGGTTCATGTGTACCTTGCTTCCAGCCTTGGATTTGCTTATGCAAATTGAACACTATGGAGTACGTTTGATACTTTTCATTGAATAGTTCTAGCATCGTACTCCACCTCCTAATGGTTTCTGATTCTAAGGACCGATACCAACTCTCTGCTTCTTTGGTGAGTATCCTTGGGAACAACTTAAGTTTTTGCCACTCATTTTCTATATTCTGCAAGGCACAGGCATCATGGAATTCCTATAAATGATTTTGCGGATCAGCATTATATCCCTCTTCAAATTGTGGGATATTGTTCATGTCTAAATGCCTGATCCAACTATCTTTTAAATGCCTTGTGGGAATCCTAACTACCTCCGTTATGTCAAGCATACTTCGGGTTGCAAGTAGGGGCTCGTCATGATCATCTCTTTCATGACACCTGTGATGTCTGCGTTGTTCCGTACTCTCCCTACATTCATGCCCTTGTCCTCTCTCTCGACCTTCCTGTTGAGGTCTTTCGTCCTTCTTACCTTTATCCTCTCCGTTGTGTTCATGATGGCTGTGCCCAGATGTGGAAGGAGAGGGTGAGTGATGTGAAGAAGGGGAAGAAGAAGGGGAACCATTTTCATGACGATGTTTCTTACCTTCTCTTCGGTTGCTACAGTCCCGATCGTGGTGACAATCTAAGTGCCCGTCCTTAGCATGAGTGGTTGTTCCCTCTGTGAACAATTGGTGTTCACGGACATCAGAACCATGGTTATGTATCGTGGATCATAGGTTCTGATACCCAACCTCCTCACCATCGTTAGGAGGGGGAACATCATTTGCTAAAGAACCCGTGATAAGGGGTTTCTCATATCCTATTTCGGTAAGGACGTGCGGGGCTTTGCCCTTCAGAAAAGTATGTTGACTCTCTTGCCTTAAGCCCCTCATACGTTGGGCATCTGTGGGATAATAATCCCTCATGTCAAAATCTTTCGCAATGTATTCAGCATATAATTCAGTTATGCCTATTTGTGCCAAGGCACGGAAAAGCATGCGAGAGACTAATCAATCTGGGGGTTGCATAATGTTACCTTGAAAATATCTCCATCACAACTGTTCATCTTGATGGAGGATAAAGTTGAAGTCTGGAATATACTCATCGAGATGAGTATAAACTATCTTGTATTGTTTAGGACTTGGCTGATTTTGGCTATGTGTTTTATGTTGCCGACTATCTCGTGTATGATCCTTAGGTGGTGAGTTGCTCTTATGAGAAGAAGGCATTGTTATCGGTGTGCTAATTCACTGTTATAAAATTTTTATCTTGATTAACCTGAAGGTTCGTTAAGGCTCACAATGATGTGAGTGATATCCCTTATGTTCTATTCAGTGCACAAACACTTAGTCCCCGACAATAGCACCGATGATGAGTGGCGAGGTACCCCTACACTCAACCATACGAAATGAGCATAGCACACGTGATCTGGTCGAACTCGACAGGCTAAATGCCTACACATCCCATGGAACACTTGGGGTTAATCATTTGTTTTCTTCCCAGACTTACTTGTGTTTGTCACGGTGTATGGTTAAGTAAGTTCGAGGTATATGATATTTATATCTTTTATGTGTTTTTCTCCTATGCTATTGAGGTGAAGGGTTGAGGAACTAACTAACTCTAACTAATGACTAAGTCTAAATTAACTAGCGTCAGCATCCGTTCCCACATACCGTACACACCCTGAACTATGCAACTATGGCTACCAAATGCTAATCGTTACTGGGATCACCACACGTAACGCACGTGCTCGAAGTGGTTGTACTGAGGCACTTAACTAGCCTAAATGTAATGAGCAGCCGATTCCTTGACTACGTACACATCCGTAGATGCTCGTAATCAAGTCATACTCATTCCGCATTCTAGGAGTTGAGGGTAAGAGAGACTAATCACAATGAGTAGCCGATTCCTTGATTAGCCGTACAAATTCGTCAATGCTTGTAATCAAGTCGTACTCATGTCGTGCTAATGCAAGTAATAAATAACAGGTAGAAAATAACATGTAATAAACCTATTCCATGCACTGCAAGGTTTATCCACAAAGCTCGTCTTTATTGCCGTACACAACTTGCATTCAGGTACAAAGCTGCTCGAATAAAGATCTGTTCACTTGGCAACTCCTATTGCGGGTACATGAAAAATAATCTATCTCCGAGGTGATCAATCTGCCAGAGTTTTCCTACTTTAAGCCTAGGATGAGGAATAAGGGGAGTGTCGCCTCTTATTTATAGATTTGGCGGCGGACCGCAATATTGCGTACGTAATATCGTAGGGGATGACACGATATCACGATGGCCGTGATATCATGTACGCGATATCGCAGTGCATGAGATATCGCATCTCATCAGGAATGATAGGTAGGAACCTACTTTGGGGAGGATCCACTTGCGTGCCTTTTGTAATTTGTATTTGTTGCACACCACCACATCCTTTTATACCCTCTGAGTATTGCATTGATAACATTATTCTTTCCTTTATCATCCTTCTAATTCAAACATTCCCATGCACTAAAACATGTCCTTTTTCCTCATCCTATTCATGAAATTTATTGCCAGATTCTACCCCATTATACTTTTTGTGCCTTCTAGTCTATTTAATGCTACCATAGGCCTTTCAATTTTTATTCAAATCCTTCATTTTTTGGCCTTGGAAATTTAGAAATTCATTAATTTTACTAAGTACCCTATTTTCGATAGGACATGATATTGGATCCTCGATATCAGGTCCAATGCGATATTGGGTCCACGCCATCAGGTACGCGATATCATGTCCATAAAAACTATATATATGGACAGGGCCCCCCCCCCCCCCCGGTGCACGTCAACATCATTTTACATTGTTCATGTAGGGGGAGTTGTTCAAATTTTCTTCCACGAGTTGCAAGCTTGTGCACCTATCTTCTCAACACCCATATGTCACTCACTAATGCTCTGATTTTCATTCCAATTGAACCTGTTTAAACCTAGAGTGTTTAACTTCGTCGTGGGGGAAGGGTACATTCCAAGTTGCACATAATTTTTCAAAATTCATCATCACCCGAAGGATATTATAAAGGGTAAATGACCATCAAAATGTTAAACACACTACCAAATCAATTTTATCTTTTCACCTACACCATGAGAATTAAAATTTTGGAGCCACCTAGTCAAATTTGGGCCTAATATCAAAAATTTTAGTGGACATTCCTAAAAAATTCTCTAACTCTAGATCACACTAAACAAAGACATGAATTTATTAAAGGCATGAAGTAAGTTATAAATCAAATTTTGTAAGTAACCTTACTAATAGTCGGCCCTATGTGATTACAAATGGCCCCTAAATGTGGACAACAAGGAGGACCCTCTCAAGGTGCATCCAAATGACCAAGGAGAAGTAGAGGCCAGACATCTCCCAAGGAACGTACAGAATAGGAGACACAATCATTTAACATCCATCAAGAACCTCCTATTACTGTGCAATCGGGACAGGCTAAAGGAGGAGCTGCTGGAGCACCTGAACAAGGGAAACATCTTATGTTGTCCCCAGAATGTGTCCAGGAAATCCAAGAAAGATCCACATCCACAGTGGTAATCGTGGAAGTCAACTTTGGACCTTTCACAGAGTTTGCTATTGAAGTGGTCAAGGACCAACTCAAAGGGTTCACATTATGAACTATTCTCTCTGAAAGTCGTGCCTGGTACTTAGGAGAGACGTACCAATTTTGGCATAATAAAAAAGAAGGAACCATAGTTGATATTGGTGGTGTTTCTATGGATTTCTCTACCAAAGCCATTTCGGAAGTGTTAAATCTTTTGAATACAGGGCCAGAAGTTTCTCACCTTCCTACTCACTCCGATGTTGATGTAGGGAAGATTTGGTTGAAAAGGACGTATGACAAGGAAGACAAGGCATATGGAGAGCTGAGATTGGATGAGAGGATCTATTTCAAGAGTAGTACTTATCACATATTTCCCACAAAAGGATTGAACAGAATCTCCATGTATGAGGCTAGAGGAAGTGCTATATTGATGGGCAAGGTTAATGCTAACCGACCCCATCTATATTTGATAGAGATTTTGAGGCGGTTTGAAGAACATAAGATAGGGAAGTTCGCATTGCCTTGTCCCTATCTCATCAGGAAGCTATGCCAACTTGTTGGAATTCTGGGGTATACCAATGATGTCCCCAGAAAAGCCCAAAATGCTTCATTTACTGAATTGTTGAAGTCACTAGCCCCAAGAAAAAATGCTGGTGAGACATTGGAGCTAGAACAAGAACAGACGGTGGAGCCCACTACACCTCAAATTGCAAGGCCTAGCCAACTTCCAAGCACACGACCTAGTTAACAATAGGAAATAGGGCCCAGCACAAGTCAACAAGACCAGCCACCACCATCACCACAAGACTATCAACCGTTGATGAGCCATCTCAGGGCCATTGCTGAAATGGTCAGTTGGAAGAGCCATGAGGAGACCAATCTCTTTAGGATCAAAGACATCTCCGTACAACCCACGATCTCGATTGATTGCGCATAGGGTGAGGTTTCAATCTAAACAAGAGGAGGGAAATCCCATTGGTCACAACAGATCTCAGGGAACATTACATCCTTTTAGATGCAATTAGAAACTAGTGAAGGGGCCACAGTAGTGGTCATGTAGCACCAAGATGCAACGAGATCCATAGAAGTGGTCATGAACCACATAAAAGAATCATTCAATGTCCTTGTTATGTCATCGGTAGACTTCATGGGAGCACATGATGCTCAAACTTTAGTCGATCCCTCGATGACTCTTGCAGAGCATGAGGATGTTCTTGATTGGTTATTGCAGACAAGGCAAGTGATGACATCCCTGTTTGACATTCTTCAAGATGTCACAGCAACTCAATCAGACCTCATCTCCATGAAAGGGAAGCTGATCATGGCAGAGGTTAGGGTTGAGCATGCAAAGATAGAGTTGGAAAGACTCCAAGAAAAGCTTGTCACTGTTGGCACATTTTGGCCATTTCATGGAACAATAGTACATTTCTCAGACTCCCATAACCGACACATTACCACAAGAAATCTGCAAGCTAAAGAATCTTATAATTCTTTTTGTTTTCAAAAATCCTCAATTGGCTAGTGATATCCTCGAACCAATTGGTAATATGTTTGCACTTGGCTATGTAGACATGCGTCAAAATGCTTTTACAGGATATGTTCCTTCTCAGCTGGGCACATTGGAAAATCTATCTATGTTCTACTTGTGGGGAAACAACTTGATGGGTAGAATTCCTCCATCTTTAGGAAAATGCAGTAATCTTCGTAAACTTGTATTTGATGAGAATCAGCTGATGGGAGTCATTCCTTTGTAGTTTGAAAGGTTGCCACTGATTGATTTTAGCGTAATGTCCAATCTTCTTGTAAATGATGGCTTTGCCACAACTTCTATTTTATCTTCTCTTTCAAATTGCTCCAGCTTAAATGTTCTGGATCTATCCTCCAACAAGCTAATAGGAATGTTGCTAGTAGTGTTCCCATTTAACCTGCCAACACTAATTTTGAATGGGAACTTTATATCCAGTCCAATTCCTTGGAAGGCCTTGGTGAAACCGGAAAACGTGATAAATCTTGATTTGTCTGATAACAAGCTCACAGGTCATTTTTCCAGGTTGGTGGGAGAATTCAAGAAAATTCAAAGAATTGTTCTAGGGAACAACAAATTGCAAGGTAGCATACCCTCTGCAATTGGAAGGCCACCTGGGCATAGCCCACCAACAAACCATTGGTGGCAAAACTAGTAATGGGTTCCCTCCGCAGGCGGATGGCATTCGTTATGCAGGAAGACATTCTATACCTGCATCTCACCGTGGTCGACATGCTCATGTACGTGGCTCTGCTCTACCTTCCCCAATCCCTAAGCACCTAGGCCAAGGCTGCACAGGTGGCATGGGTGATCTCGGAGTTGGGGCTGGGTCGGCACGCTCATACACTGGTGGGGGGCCATTGTCTAACATTTGAGGAGTCTCCGATGGAGAAAGGTGCCGCATCAGCATTGGGCACGAGCTGCTGACCAATCCCAGCATCGTATTGTTGGACGAGCCGATGTCGAGCTTGGATTCAACGGCTGCGCAGAGGCTGGTTTCGACTCTAAGGGGACTCTATTCTTTTTGAAGAACTGTGGTGACATCCATTCATCAGCCTTCCAATCAAGTGTTTTTCATGATGTATCTAGTTTTGTTGCTCTATGAAGGATCTCATGTGTATTTTGGACCCTCCGTTGCCACCATGGATTACTTTAATTCCATCGGTTTCTCTCCAGCATTTCCCACCACCCCTGCAGACTTTTTGCTCGATCTCACCAACAAAAATGTTTTCACGTCTAGATTCTTGCAATGATGAACCTGCAAATAGAAATCATAAACACAGCAGCGCCCGATGCCAATGCATCCATCATCATCATTACCAATCCATCAAATGCAGCTACAGAGACACAAAGATACAGTGAGATAAGTGCACAACTGAATCAACGGAATGACATTTCTTCTACGGCAAGCGTGAAATCGAAGTAACAAACTAAAGTTTCAATTTCATATGGTTTGGTGGCTAAAAATAATTTTAGCATATTTTCTCACATGCAACAAAAATAAAATGACAATTGTATGGAGTGCTTATTGCAATGGCCATCATGGTGTTTGAGAAAACTTGATCTTAGACTAAGGTTACATGGATTAAACAAGATAGAGATCTTGGCTTTATTTCCTAAAATTATTATATAGGTTGTGACTTCTTATGAAAGAAATATTTGTAAAGAAACATGCCAGTGTTAGCATGATTTTCTCCTAACTTCATGTATAAGTTATAACTTCCTAACTTGTTGGGCAAGTAATATCTCCTAACTTGTTGGGCAAGTTATAACTTCCTTACTTGGGAATGAAGTTACCCAAGATATTTTGTAATATCTAACTACCTATGAGACCCTATAAAAAGACTTCAAGGGTCTTGAGGGGAAGGGGAAGATGATTTGTAAAGAAGACATTATGAACGATTGCTTGTAAGATGACTTGTTAAAGACAACATTTCAGCCTCTTTGTCATAGTCCTGTGAGTTATGCTTTTTTTTTAATGTTTTTTTATTTTGTTTAAATTGTTTAGCCAGTGGTTTAGATAGTATCATGCTTGGCAAGTAATTTTGGGATTTTTAGATTGCTCTTATTATTCTTGTTGCATGATAGAGAATTTCTATTAAAATTTTTCCATAGAAGAGCTTGTGTTTGAAAGCCTTAAGATCATTTTAGTAGTGAATTTTATTATTGTGCAATGTATAAGAAGTGCTATTGAGATTGCTGTAAGAGATCCTCTGCATGTAGTCAAGCCGTTGAACGATTCAATAGTCAAGAGGGTTCAGAAAATCTTTGGTATTTTGATAGGACCAGAATAGCTTCTTTTATCTTTAAAGTGAATCTCCGTGGTATTTCAATCATAAATTGTCAAGTCTTTTGAAGGTTCTATTGAATGAAATTGTTGACATCCATTATCTAGCCAAAATTGAGTCTGGTACGTGATAGTTTACGCAGCAATTTTTTTTTTTGGATAGAATAGTAGGATTGTCTTGAAGAAATTGCTTATTTGAGCCTTGGAAGTTTGAACAATTCATAGTTATTGAATTTGGGATAGTTTTATTGCGAAGTGTTTACTCGTAACATTTTACCATGTTTAAACATTTGAGATCTTTACACAAATCTGCTTTCTTTTTTGCTTCTTTCTATTTCCATTGAATCTCACTCTATTTTTAGTTTTGTTGTGGAACTATCTCTTTCTTTGGAGAAAATTAGAAGTAGATTCGCAGAGTTGTGCTCAAATGTTTTTGCAAAACTTTATTTGTTACAAGTAAGTATTATAAGGACCGCATCAACTAAGCAATTGAACAAAATAGGAATTCTCAACAACTCATAGTACTTTGCAAAGTTGGTTGAATCTCTTTAAGATAAGTTATTTATAGTTTTACACACAACCCGATTATTTCATTTTTCACAACAGCACACACACATACTCACATTAACTACTAAGTCTCTTTGGAGGTATCTGGGCCTTGGTGTTGCCAGAGACCAGCAAACACCTAAATCTTGTTCAAGGACACTCATTGATGGTCGCGTCCCAAAAGGTCTCCAACAGTCACCCTACAAGCTGTACAGCAGGACCTATCTCAATTCGTTCCTACTGATCAGCTAGAGTCCTTCAGGATAAAGCAACTTAATAAATTGATAGAAGAGAATAAACATGTTGGGGAGGTAAAAGAGAAGGCCAATTGGGATGCTTCTAAGGCACAAGCCCAAACATATGCACATGCCAAAGCACTCAAGGCCATACAAGAGGAAAATAAACAACTTGCTACTGACAATATCCAGTTTACCGCTGTGTAAAAATAAAAAAAATGTTCTTGAAGGAAATTTTCAACGATTACGAGAATAATTAATCAGGATCAAGCAGGACATGAATTGCTTAGCCAGGGAAAATAGAATCCTTTCAATGGAAGAAGTGTGTGTGATTCATCAAAAGACTGCAATTGAAATAAGCACGTGGTAAAATAAGGCCAAGCGACGTGAGAAGCTGAAGAAACACTTCAGAGATTAGGTGGGGATGTATAAATAGGTAGTAGAAAAAGAAATCTATATGGCCAAGGCCCACATCAACACTCTCAGTGCTCAAAACACTAACTAGCAGGCCATATTAGATACTTATGCATTCACTCACTAAGCAAAACTCAAGAGCCAAGACTTGTAGATACAAGATCTTACAGAATACATGGAATTGGCAAACCTCGGTATGCTAACTTGGCCATGTTAATAGCAGGATGCCCAAGAATAGAGTTAAACAAGTAGGTAGCAACCACCTATGCAAAATATAAAATAGAATTTGTTGAGCACAAGAAACACTGTAGAAATTAGAAGTGGAAAATTTTGAATTGGAGGTGGTCAAGTTTAGCTACCAAGGATAGAAGAATGTCGTAGTAGATTTGGCTCAATGGCTCATATATTTCTAGGAATAAAAGGATAAATCCAGAGCCTATGAAGAGGAACGATGGATATTTGCGGCTTGGTGTGTCAAGGCCAACCAGTTGTTCCTACAACTACCATGTCCATGGGAAGTGTCGACTCCATCAAACATTGGATCATCAGCATGAACATCACAGGATCCCTAAACCAAAGAGGAAAAGCTCCAGGCACTCCTTCAGAGCTATTGATTTCTAAGACCTAGAGCACAAGATAAGGGGAAGAGATCCATGGAGGAACCACCACCACCAAGAACCACATGAGTTCCAATAAAATATTGTTTTGTTAAAATTTTGTATTTATGTCCCAATTTTTTTGTATTCAACTCTCCACTGTAGCATGAATAAATCCCTAGTTAGTCAATAATCCCATACCTATCCACTGTGTAATCAATTAAACTTGTTCTCATCTTTTTTGACTCGAGGATGAATTTTCATTCAGTCATGGGGGTATGATGAACATTGATTTGTCAGGCTCTGATATCGAATCTGCAATATTACATACCTGATATCGTGACCTAGCTAGCGATATCGGGTACATGATATCGGGACCCTTGTGTAAGCCTATAAATACATACTTGGGCGCATAGGAAAAGGGGAGTCAGTTGAGTCAGTAAGTAAGTAAGTAGTAGTAGAATATTTTTGTTAATTTTCAGTTAATTTCAATTCTTTCCATAGTGCATGCCCGTAGTGTGATGATTGTAATTGTACAGAACCTTTATTCGAGTGTGTCGTACTTGGACACACACATGATTCGCAATAAAGATTGAGATTACTTCATCATTGCAACATCCACTTAGCTCTTAATTACTTTAATTGTTAATTGTTATTTACTATTTTCTTTAGTTAATATTTACTTTCTTATCATTTACATTTTATGTTGTTAATGTGGAATGAGTAGGACTTAATCACGAGCATTTAAGTGTGACTACTTGGTATCCCAGTAGTGTATCTAGGAGTTCTTAAGTAACATGCGCTTGGTGATCCCAGAAGTAGTACATGAAGTCCAAGATGTGTATGGATGACTAAGGATGGATTCTCATCACACTTAGGCTAGCTAAGATTCTCTTCCCATATTGCTCATTAGCTTAATCAAAGTTATTCTCTATTGCTCTTAGGAGTAGCATAGTGATAGGAAACACATCATACACCTCACTCTAGACTAAACCATACATGACAAAGCAAATACTAGTCTAGGTGGGAAGACAGCGAACTGTGATCAACGTGTAATTATCTAGATACCATAACTAGCCTGTCTATCGAGTTTGAATGGATCATGCATGAACACTCATGTTTGTATGGTTGAGTGTAGGGGTACCTCACTACTCATGACATGCAAAAGGGTTTGATTATGAAAATGTTAAAGGATAAAGAACTTAACTAACCAAGCTAAAAGATATGCAAGTGGGTCCTTCCCAAAGCAGGCATAGGCCTTTTATTACCCTTGCATAACATCAAACCGAGGAGTTTGTGGGCCCCATGGATGATTAATGGTTACAAAAAGTTAAGTACAAAAACCTAGAAGAAACTGCCTAAGAATTTCAACACATCAAACCAAGACATTGAATAAGAACATGAAACCGATAATGAGGTGAGACATGGAAAGCATAGATTGATGAGAGAGAGTGGAATGGAGTTCCTAATTAAGGTTAGATGTAGTCCTTTGTGAATTTTGTGCTTAAATGACTGATGAAATCCATCCTTAGTCCAGACCAAAACCAACCACTTTTAGTGACATTGCATTATCATTCTAAGAACAATCCACCCCTTCCCCACCCCACCTTGCCACCACTTCCCAAGACACAAGAGTTCTCCCACAAAACAACCACCATTTCTTATTAAAGAAGAAAAGAGAACTAGAAAGTGAGGAAGGGCCTTAGTTAGAGGGGACCTTCAAGCATGGGTAACATGTCTTTCTAGTTCCATAACTAGTGCATGTAGCTTGTTTATTTTGTCTAAGTGGTGTGCTTTTAATTCCCATAATTTTTTTATGATGGAAACCACACCATACAAAGACTTATTCAACTTTTTGTTATTGGTCAACATGGAATGGTAAGAAATCCATGAAAACACACATGCACCCTAGTAAGTAGAAAGGCACAAAGAGTACTGAACCCCCTTGAAGTCACATCCTATTCAATCCTTTGAATCCTTTCCAAATTTAGAAACTACCAAAGTCACAGGTTCATTAAAGTTTTATTAATGAAAAAGAGACTGCACATTTCTAGAATAAGAAAAACCATAGAGTTTTTGGATGGGTGGATGTAATGGACTCACTACTTATTTCATGAAAAAGAAACCATGTCCTAGTTATCCATAACAAAATTCAAAGCTAGAATCCCAACATCAACAAATAAATAACCAGATAGCACATGCCCACATTAATCAAATACACTGTACCTAGTTGGCAATAGGGCACATTATTATTTAAACATAATAAGAAAATCACATCCAAAATAAAGGAAAATATCCAAAAAAGTGTAAAATATTTAAGGAAAACAAAATATACTAACGATGTTGTAAAATAAAGACTTTGAAAAATTAATAATGTAAAACAAAAAGATGTAAGATAAAGAATGCGTAAAACAAAAAGTTGTGAAAGTAATAAGGTGTAAAGAAAAAACATGTAAAATAAAAACATAAAAAATTGATGAGCCACTTATATAGTTAGCATGGATGGTCATCTCCCCTACGACTAAGTTAAAAGGATGAGATCCAAAATATCAAGTGTAGTTGTCCATCCAATGAGGCATTTGTTGCATTAGCTGGCTTAAGCTTTTGGAAAGGTTTAACTTGTTTCTTGTCTAGGCTCTCAGGTTTGTAGATCATCATGGCCCTAGAAGGAAAAGTTTTGTAAATTATATAAGGTCCTTCCCACAATGTCTGGAACTTATTTTGCTGAGGTACATGTGTGGGGTTTCAGTAGAGAACCTTATCTCCCTATTGAAATGGGAGCTATGAAATCAATGCCCCATATGTGGAAGGGTTCCAATGGTTGGATCCACTATTGAGGTTCCTCCATTTGAGCAATCATTCCACCATCTCATTGGTAGCATTCACAAGAGTGAAAATCTTAGTGGGCATCCCTAAATATTGTCAGCCAATAGTATCTTGCCATTAGGATTTTAATGGTCATGTGTCTCCCAATATAGTGGCCCTTACAAGAACCTTCATGAGCATCTTGGAGAATGTGTAGTTGATCAGCATTAGGGATACACCAATGAACTAGGCCACACACCTTGTATAGGTGTCCATTAATATCCATGAAGCATTTTACCTAGTGAAGAAACTATTGTTTTTTTTTGGTGGTCCAACCCTTGTGGCATATCCTAGGTGAGAACATAGGTGAGAATGCCATCATACCATTTAGGCTTAGTGGGCAATTATTCAATGATAGCCCTAGCAAAGAGGAGTTCATTTAGTAAATAGATCAGATAGTGGAATTTCATCCCCTTTATTGTACCATTGTAAGGGAGATAAGTGCTTAGCAACTACATTCTCAATTCCCTTTCGATCTACCATGGTAAGATTGAACTCCTATAAGATCACTAGCCACCATATGACATGGGGGCTCACTGTTGGCTTATTCATCATGAAGCAGATGGTGCTATGGTCCATGTGCATAAACACTTTGTATCCTTGCACATAATGCTTGAACTTCTCTAGAGAAAACACCACTACCATCAATTCTTTTTCTAGGGTGGTGTAGTTCAGTTGTGCACCCACAATGCTTTGGGTTGCATAGTGAATGTAATATGGACATTTCTTGTTATCCAACTATTTGAGAACAACTTCCTAGGTATAATTTGATGCATCCAACATCACATGAAATGGTTTGGACCAATCAAGTGCTTGTAGAATTAGGTTTTCTACAAGTTTCTCCTTTAGTTATTGGAATGCTTTTTCACATTCATTAGTCCAGACAAATGATGCATCTTTCTTTGTTAGCTCAACCAACAGTTTTGTGATCTTAGAGAAATTCTCTATGAATCATCAATAGTAGCCAATGTGTCCAAGAAATGACCAAACATCTTTGACAATTTCTAGTTGGTGGGTTATTCCTTGGATGACCCTTACTTTTTCAAGGTCTACCTTAATTCTTACTTGTAAGATTCAGTGCCCCAATACAATATCCTCCTAGACCATTAGTTGACTCTTTTTCCAATTGAGCCAAAGGTTTGTTTTAACATATCTCTTTAATATTTGCTCAAGGTGGTCTAGGGCTTGCTCAAATGTAGCTCCATAGGTGGAGAATTCATCCATGAAGACTTCCACACCACTACCGATTTACTACTGAAAAATGCTCAAGACCAAGCATTGGAATGTAGTAGGGGCATTACATAGACCAAATGGCATCTTGCAATATGCAAAGGTCCCCCAGGGACTCATGAATGTTTTTTTGGCTTGGTCCTCTAGCATGATTTGGATTTGATTATAGCCACTATAACCATCTAAAAAACTACAGTAACAATGCCTAGATATTATGTCTAACACCTGATCACCAAATGACAATGAAAAATGATCCTTGAATGTTACCATATTCAGCAGTTTAAAATCGATGTTGACCCACAACTTGCCACCTTTCTTTGGCACAATTACGAGTGGACTAACCCACTTGTTGTCTACGATGGGATAGATAAACTCTGCCTTGAAGAGTTGTTCAATTTTCTCCTTGATGATCTACTCAGTTTGGGTTTTAATCACCTTTGTGACTACCTCTTTCATTTCATGGTTGAATCAATGTAGATATGATGTTGGCATATCTAAGGATCAATTCCTATGAGTTTAGAATACGACCAAGCAAAGGCTACTAACCAATTTTCAACCACATTTAATAGCATCTTTTTCTACTCTTGAGCAAGATTTGCATTGATTATAAATGGCTTTCTATTTTTTAAGAACACGTATTCCATGCTGACTGGTAGAGTTTTTAATTCAAGGGGCTCTTGCTTGAAATTTTTAGGAATATCCAACTCTCCCTAATAGGTATCATCATTTGCATTATCAGAGAGTTGGTGATGAACTAGCTCCAATTCATTCATGCCTATGACATATGCACATATTAGGCTCTTAATAGGTTCCATGCAAAGTGTTCTACTTTCAGAATCAACAATCAGCCATTAGGTGCCCTCTTATTTTATGGCTATTGCATACAGACACCTTTGAATATCTACTTTTAGTGCACACTGCTTGCATGCAAAGATGGATGCTCGTTTAACAAACTAGAGTTTCTGCACACAATTCCACCATGTATTATTGTACATGATGCATAGAACTTGCTTCTTCTTGATCTTTCCAAATGTGTTTTCTTTAGATATTTCTATGGAAAGGTCTCGTATGCCAATTTTTACATCAATGGTGCTGACCCATGTCCTTCCTATGATGATTAGGAAGTTTCCTTTGTAGTTCTCCACCTTGATCACTAAGAAATTAGTAGGATCAGACCACCCACAGATAGTGGTCACAATGTATTCTACTAGTCCCAATAGAATAGTGATGGACTGGTATGCTAGTTCTAATCTAATATTGCTCTTCTTTAGACGAGGTAGGTTCTATGTAGTATACATCTTATGAGAAATCATGTTGACACCAGAACCTGAATTGAGAAGAGCTTTGCACGGTTCCTTCTCAGCAATCTACAAATAAATAAGAGGACTCCTAGGATCTACTAATTTCCTAGGATGGTTGCCAACATGGATCCAATCAAATACAACATGAGTGAGCATAACAATATGGATCTTGGGCTATATTTGGTTTGAAGGGGACTCAAACAAATTTGGTATAGAGGGAGATGGAGAAATAGGATTGCCAAATGTAGGTATATGTTAAGGCTTAGGTGGATTATTGGGTTGAAGAAGGGTCTTTTCTTTGATCGAGTGTTTAAACCATTTAGTTGATAAATCAGTTATAGATTAATGGCCCTGGTGGTGTTGCGTTGTTGTGATTGAGCTAGGAGTTCCCCCTGCATAGATGGAGTAGGTGGTAACTGTGCAAAATATGGAGGAAGATGTGTAGGAATAGGAGAAGGATAAGGGTAAAAGGTGGTGTCCATCCTTCAATGAGGAGAATGAGTTCAATAATATTCAAGCATTTAGTGAGGTTAGAAAGTAGAAACGTGACTAGAAGAGCCACATGGAGACAAGGGTTGATGAACGTAATACCCATATGGATCAAGTTATCTGTAAGGGTATTGCTACCTTGGTGCTGTCAGTGCCCATGATTGTTGTTGTTGCCACTGTTGATACTACTCATATGGTTGTGGTGGAGTTCCACTTGGATAGTACTGTTGCTGCTAATAAAGCCACCTTGAATTTCCCTTAGGATAAGACAATCTTCTAGGTGTTCAAAGAATACATCCCATACTCTTGTAAGTGCAATACTATGGGGCAACATTTCTTAGGATGTTCATAATGGCAGATTTCACATCCACCATCATCATTGGATTCACTTCTTGCAACTCCTTCTATTGCAACAATGTTACCCTTACCTCTTTAATTAACATGTTCAACTTCCTTGTACCTCCTACACTCATGATCACTACCTTGTTCTTTGGACTCTTCAACAATTTTTAGGATAGCTTGAAATTTGCTATCCATGGAATCCCATAATTGATCAACCTTGGCTGATATTTTAGATTGAAATTTTTGAAGCAGCAAGGTTTTTTGATTCACCACCTCATCAAGTGATGATTCTTCCTCACTATCACAAAATTGAACCTCCCTCTTACAAATAGAAGGATCACATTTATACTCTTTTGCACTTTCTCATTTCCTTAATTCTCTTCCTCTTTAGCTACCTACTCAATCAATCTTTGGATCTGATGGATGTTTAATTCTGCCAGTCGCCCTTGGGCATAGATGCCAAGGGTTCTCCTCATTTTAGATTAAATCCCATCTACAATGTGGCGAAGTTGGTTGATTTTAGAATAACCATGGCTAGGACATCTATGCAATAAGGAATAGGATCGGCATATGCTAGCATCCAAGGGTTTTTGTATCCCTTGTTTCAATCCTTGGATCTACCTTCTCAAGTTGGACACTTGAGAGTATGTTTGATATTTTTCATTTAATAAGTCAAGCATTTTACTCCATTGTCTAATAGATTTTGGTTCTAAGGATCTGTACTAGTTCTCTACTTCCTTAATGAGTATCCTAGGAAACAATGTAAGCTTCTGCCACTCATTTTCTATATTTTGCAAGGCACATGCATCTTGAAAAGCTTGGAGGTGGTTCTATAGATCTGAGTTGTATCCTCCTTTGAATTGAGAGATATTGTTCGTGTCTAGCCTCTTAATCTGACTATCCTTTACGTGCCTTGTGAAAATTCGTACAACCTTTGCAATGTTTAGCATACTCCAAGTAGCAAGAAAAGGCTCATCAAGGCCATGATTTTGTTGCCTACGATGCCCTTTGCTACCCCTTCATTCATGGTGGTGGTTCTCTCTTGAATGCCCGTGCCCCTAGTCTTGACTTACTTGATAGTCCCTTTGATCATTTTAGTCCTGTTGGTCACCTCCATCACAATTATGCCCCTTGCAGTTGCGATTAGATCCAAAAGAAGAAGATGATGATGACAAAGGTGAAGAGGAAGTAGGACTGGCATCACCATGATGCCTGCTACCCCATCTTTGGTGATCGCGGCCATGATCACGATCTTGTTTCTTGTCTGCATTCTTGCCTTGACTCTCCTTCTTGGGTCCTTCTTTGTCATTAGATCCATTCTTTCCAAAGCCAGGATTTTCGATCATGGATTTTAGGTTATGGTTTTGACCCTCTTCACCAAATTTAAAGAGAGCAATTTCACTAAATGGAAAACCCCCACAGTAGGGTTCTCCACTATCTTTTTGGTATGACAAGACTGGGGAATCAGTGAACCACTTTTCCTTCATAGATTCATAGCATTGTTCTAGCTATCAATCCCTAAGACATTGTGCCTCAATGGGATGATAATCCCTAGTGTCACTATCTTGTATAATGTACTTAGCATGAAGTCCTTAGAGGCCCATACACATAAGAGTTTCTTAGAGCATCACATGAACAGATCCATCGAGCAGCAACATGACGTTGCCCTCCATGTCACACCAGCATAACTATTCATCTTAGTGTAGGATGAAGGTGAAATTGGATACATACTCATTAGCATGAGCATATACCACTCTGCATTATTGAGGCACCTGCTGAAGAACTTTGTCAAACTTCAGAGGAGAATCACTCCTATGAGAAGAAGACATTTTATGTTAGAAAACAAAAACATGGTGTGCTGTTAAAAATTGTTGTAGTTATTTTAAAGTATGATATGACTCTAGGGTTCATTCCAATAATTTTAAATAATTTTCACTAAATCCTAGATAGTGCATGTAACAACTAAAATGTCCTTGGCAATGATGCTAATGATTAGTGGTGATGTACCCCTATGCCCAACCATACGAATCACAAGTATTCACGTGCGATCTAGTCAAACTTCATAAACCTTAAGTTCCCAAGTACACTAGTTCAAGGAAGTAAAATCTAATCAGGATGATCATTGTCTTCTCAATTCCATTCATGAGGTACTAGTTTATTTTGTTAAGTGCAATTGAGGTATATTATTTTTATCATTTTATGTTTTATAAGTTTAATCGTCTAGAGCAAGAATAAAAGGTAGAGTAATTTAATATGAAATTAATCTTTTGCCTAGCTAGCCTAACACAAGTACCCATTCCCACTCTCTGAACACATCATGAACACATATAGTGCCGTTAGGTTACCAAACGTTAAGCATTTCTAGGTTACCAAGCGCTACACATATGCTCAAAGTGGTCATGCTTGTGTTCATTAACAACTAGAAATTAATTACTTAATTAAAATGCATTAAGGTAAAGTGCATGAATATGAAATGCATTAAAGGAAATATTAATCTATTCTCAGTGCTACAAGGATTATCAAAAGGGCTCATCTTTATTTCCATCACACTGCTGTGCTCAAGTACATTAGTGCTCAAACAAAGATTCGTACATACTCAGACTCCTACTATAGGTACACAGAAATATTCTAACTCTAGAATGGCTAAATTACAAGAACTTTGTTACTCTATTCAAAAACTAATGTCGGAATCATGTGCCCAAGTGCTATATTTATAGGCTAGCGTATACCTCATGATATTGGATATTCGACATTACATCTTGGGGTTCAATATTAGGTATCCAATATTGAGGCTCCAAGATCATGTATCCAATATCGGAGCACATCAAAACATGATTCATCAATTAGTGTCATATGCAAGAGGAAATCATCATCATCATCCAAAGAAGAAGACCATGAAGACACAAAAACCATTATTTATGACTTGTAAATTAAGACTCAAAATTATTTTATGATATTATTTTATTATAGAATCTAAAAAATAGAGAAATTAAATATTATTTTTGAATTATTATTAATTGATGAATGGATGTACCTTAAAACAATCCTAATTCACTTATATTTTTCACTTTTTTAGAAGTCCCAAGTAATGGGACAAGCTTGATTCATGCTTCCTAGTATGATCCTAATGCTTTTCTAGAGATAAGAGGATCTTTCCAACTTATAACACTTTGCATTTCATAAGGATAAAGTGGTTGTATGAATTTACAGTTCCCATATTCATTTTGTCTTCTTTTTCTTATTCTTTTCATCTCAACATTTCATTTTCCACTAGTTCTCATTAATTTCTATTATTCTCTCTATATTAATCTCAT
>MNCI01037326.1:132738-149574 GCA_015680685.1 Gnetum montanum
TGGCACATGTGTGGGATTCTAGTAGAGAACCTTATCTCTTGATTGATATTTAACTTTCCTAATCTTTAGGTCATGACATTATTTATTGAATGCCTTATGCAATTCGTTAGATGACAGGGTAGCTTGTTGGTTTTCATCTAGCAAGTTAAGGGTTACTAACTGTTGATTATATGCTAGATCAAGGTCAAGGTTGAGGTCACATGCCGTGGATAATGTATGGAGCTTAGTTTGAATGGGAAGCGTTGGTAATTTACCGTACACTAACTCATAGGGAGAGTAGCCTATAGGGAGTTTCCATGTGGAGCGGTATGCCCAAAGAGCATCATTCAATTTAGTGCTCTAGTCTCACCTAAACTTGCTAATAGTTCTTGTCAATATTTTTGTAATCTCCCTATTGGTGACCTCTTCTTGACCATTTGCTTGGGGGTGGTATGACGTAGTCAATTTATGCTCAACCCCTAAGCGTTGCATTAATTTCTAAAAAGTTGCACATGTGAAGTGTGTATCATTTTTTGAAATAAGTGCGCGTGGCACATCAAACCTGTTTATGATTTGTTGTTGAACAAATCATGCAGCGGTAGATGATGTGCAATCCTTAACAATAGTTGCTTCTGCCCATTTTGTTAGGTAATCAACAGTAACAATAATATAAGCTTTTTCATTGGACATTGGTGTAATCGACCCCATAAAATCAATTCCCCAAATGTCAAAGGATTCTAATGGTTGAATCCATTGTTGCAGACCCTCCATTATAGTAGTCATTCCTCCATCACGTTGACAATGCTCACAAGATTGGATAAAACGATGGGAATCCCAAAATAATGTAGGCCAATAATATCCTGCAAGTAAGATCTTGATGGCCATTTTTCTCCCAACGTAATGAGCCCAACAAGGACCCTCATGAGCATCTTAGAGAACTCACAATTGATCTATATCGGAAACACACCATCGAACCAAGCCATCAGGATACACTTTGTAAAGTTACCCATTGATCTCCATAAAATACTTGGCTTAGTGAAGAAACTATTGTTTCTTCTTAAGGTTTAACTCTTGTGGTGTTTGTTGGGTGAGGAGATAGGTAAGAATGTTACTGTACCAATTTGTCTCCATGGGTGATTGATTATTCACTACACCAGCAAAGAGGAATTCATCAAGGAAATGATCAAAAATTAGATACTCATCCTCTTTTTTGTTCCATCACAATCAAGATAAATGTTTAGCAACTACATTCTCAGTGCCCTTGCAATCGATCATCGTTAAATCGAACTCTTGTAAGATTACAAGCCATCATATGATATGAGGGCTTACCATTGGCTTATTCATGAGAAACTAGATTGCACTATGATCGGTATGTATATATGCTTTATATCCCAATACATAGTGTCTAAACTTTTCTAGTGCAATCATTACAACCATTAATTCCTTCTCTGTGGTAGTGTAGTTAAGTTGTGCACCAACAATACTTCTACTTGCATAGTGGATGTAATAAGGACACTTTTGGTCATCTAACTGTGTAAGTACGGCTCCTAAAGCATAGTTGGATGTGTCAGTCATGATATGGAATGGTTTGGACCAATCAGGAGCTTGTAGAATGGGTGTTTATACTAACTTCTATTTCAGAGTTTGGAAAGCTAATTTGCATTCCCTGGTCCACTCGAAAGGTACATCCTTTTTCATTAATTCCACCAATGGTTTGGAAACCTTTGAAAAGTTCTCAATAAATCTCCTATAGTAGCTAGTATGTCCATGGAATGACCGAATATCTTTGACAGTTTTTGGTTGATGGGTAATTCCTTTAATAATTTTGATTTTCTCAGGGTCTCCCTCTATCCCTGTGTGAGAGATTTTGTGCCCTAATACTATGCCTTCTTAGACCATCAAATGGCTTTTCTGCTAGTTGAGCCACAAATTGGTTTCTACACATCTTTTTAACACTTGCTCTAATCGTTCCAAGGCTTGATCAAAGTTTACTCCATAGGTGGAGAAATTGTCCATAAAGACTTCTACACCATTTCCTATCTACTGTTGGACAATGCTTAGAACTAGTTGTTGAAATGTTGCAGGGCCATTGCACAAGCCAAATGACATCTGTTTGTATACAAACATTCCCCAAGGACTGGTGAATGTAGTCTTGGCTTGGTCTTCTGGGACTATTTGTACTTGATTATATTTGCTATATCCATCAAGAAAACTGTAGTAGCCATGCCTTGCGATGGTGTCTAAGACTTGGTTAACAAATGGAAATGGAAAGTGATCTTTGAATGTTACCATATTCAGTAGCCTGAAGTCTATGCACACCATCCATTTACCTCCCTTTTTAGGCACAATAACTAAGGGGCTAACCCATTTGCTATCAGCAATGGGGTATATGATCCCAATCTTGAGAAGCTGTTCGATTTCTTCCTTGACTACTGGCTTCAGCTTTGGGTTCAAATGCCTCTGCGGTTGTCTTCAAGACTTCATGGAGGGGTCAACATAAATCCTATGTTGGCATATCCTAGGATCTATTCCAGTTAATTCAAGATATGGCCAAGTGAAGGCTTTCAACCATCGATTTATTACTTTCAGCAGTCTCTCTTTTTGTTGTGGAGCAAGCTTAGCGTTAATAATTACCAGCTTTTCGTTTTTAAGAAACGTGTATTCCATACTAGTGGGCAATGGTTTCAGCTCGAGGGGCAATGGTTTTAAGATACTAGTGTCCATTTTGAAAAATACTTAAGTACTAAGACCCTAAATAAAGTATCCCATACTAGGCTCATTAAATGGACATTATACTTAGAAAATTTTGACTTTACCACCAAATATGTTAATGGTAAGCATAACAACCTAGTAGATTTTCTAAGCAAAGAGTATCAGCTCTCTTAACCTTCCTGCTTTTACTTTTTGTTTTCTTTTCTATTTTGTTTATGTGTGTAGGGTTGTTGAATAGAGAAGGGTGGACTCTCCATTCTTCTAAGCATCTTCATTTTTGTGGGCCTAATGAGTTGCAACTAGCAACTCTTCTCTATGAAGGATCTCAAGACTAGTGAAAAGAAAGAAACAAATGGTTCATCAATTTCCTCTCGAGAGATTCACATCATCTAAAGTATGTTCTTTTAGTTTTCATGCAAGGCTTGGTGATCTAAACCCTAATCAACAAGGCAAAACCCTAACTGTATTTGAAATTCATACCTTTAATTTTCCTTCCTTTCCCTATATGGTTAATTGGATAAGGTATTAATGAAACATCATCAATGGGCTGCGTCAATAGACATGCATCGATGCATGACCTAATGTGTCGATGCATGACTTGATGTGTTGACATGGCATCTAGGTCTACCTATATAAATGCAAGTACCTACTACATTTATGACATCAGTTAATCAATAGCAGATGAATCATGGTTTGTCAGGTGCTGATATCGGACCCTTGATATCAAACCCTTGTTAACCAAGTGTTGATATTGGACCCCTATTATCGGACCCTTGATATCTAATGAGTCCCGATATCAGACCCCCAATATCGCACCTACGATATTGCAGCCTGACAAGCAATATCACGTACGTGATATCGTGGTTCTTGTGTAAGTCTATAAATACACAATGGGATGCACAAGAAAGTCAATAAGTCATTTTAGTGTTAGAGTAGAGTCTTTTTGTCATTTTTTTCCTCTTAACCTCGCTCCTAGTGCATGGCCATAGTGTGATGATTGTAATTGTACGACACCTTTATTCGAGTGTGACGTACTTGAACACACACATGATCGAAAATAAATATCAAGATTACTTCATCACTATAGCATTCACTTATATTAACTATGAAAACAATAAATAACAATAACAATTAAATAATTAAACTCTCTTTACCCTAAACTCCTTAAACATGGAATGAGTGCGACTAAATCACGAGCATTTAAGTGTAACTACTTGATAACCCAGTAGCATACCTAGGAGCTGTGCTTGGTAATCCCAGTAGTAGTCGTGCATGAGGTCCAAGATGTGTACGAATGATTAAGGGATGGATGCTCATCACACTTAAGCTAGCTTAGACTCTCTTCATCCTTTTCCTCTTAGCCTAACAAGTCATTTTTCATTACCTCCAGGAGTAGCACTAGGTTAGAAACTACATCATACACCTCACTCTAGACTAAACCATACATGAAAAAGCAAATACTAATCCAGGTGGGAAGACAGCAAACTGCGATCAGCAATTAACTATCTATATACGACAACTAGCCTGTCTGCAAAGTTCGATTGGGTCATGCATGAAACACTCATATTCGTATGGTTGAGTGTAGGGGTACCTCTCCACTTATCATTGGCACTGTTGCCGGGGATGGTGCTAGTTATCTAAATTAGTTATATCACAGAAGATCATTATAACAAAGTATTAACGATACATCTTTTAGGAAGAAGTAATTGCAATTAAATCACATACAAATTCACGACCATGTCTCTCTCACAAGACTCTGACAATGCAATAACTAGTGAGGCAATTCATTGGAGAACCAACAAATTATATGATGATGAAGATAAAGTTTGGAGTACCTAATCTGGTGTAGGGGTTTCCTATGAACATAGACGAAGACAACATCATTCCAACTCATAAATACATAACATACCTAGTGATGATGAACCCCTACTGGCCACTACAAGCTTAACGCATATACAAGAGGTTGTTCGAATATCCCACAAGCATCGCAAGGAAAGCCGTCTACCCAGGCCTGACTTAAACAACTTTCCTAAGTTTTCAAGAGGCTACGATTTAGATTCGCAACATCATCTACAAGCCTTCTACGATGCCCATGTATGGAACAATATTGATAATGGATGGAAAAATCTTATGCTCTTTCCCATGACACTCATTGGCCAAGAAAAAATATGGTATAGATCCTTAAAACCAAAATTAATCTGTAGTTGACCAACAATGGTAGAACTCTTCAATGAAAGATATCAAACTTATGCAAGAGTGTCAGCCTTAAGGAGACAAATCCAAGAGTAGAAACAAGAGCAACATGAACCTTTGGACATGGCCTTAGAAAGATATTATGCACTATTAAACAACTAACCAAGACATGGATTCCCCGAGGAAAGGCTAATGTATCATATCATAGATGGGCTCCGTAATGAAACAAGGGAGACCCTAGGGATGTATGCCCGAGGTCAACTATATGAGCTACGAACCCAACAATTTCAAGAGCCTATTAAGCAAGTAGCAAAAGAAGAAGGAGAAATGGCTAAATGGGAGAATGTTGAAGGTTCTCAACAAGCCCAAAATTCAACAAGGGCCCATGATTATGAAGAGGAGAAATCAACTCACCACAAGGAGGTGGAACCATCTTTGCTAGTACTACAATCATTAGATGAAATTGAGACAAAGATCAATAAGATGACAGAGTGGATACATGAAAAATTTGGAGAATATGCCAACATTATTTGAGGTAGAGTTATAACAACCCAAGAAATAAGACAAAACACCTTTAGACGATCAGAAAGAAGGGTTGAAGAGAATAAGAACTTAACTGCCAATCATACATATCAATGTAACATTTGCTTGTACGATCACCCCAAGGGCCAATGTTCAATCTTGTCACATTTATAGGAGCATTGGGAAAGAATTTTACATCCAAAGTTCATGAAGAAATACTATGTTCAAACACATTGGCAACAATTTCAGTCATGGGGGAGGCCATCCCCAAACTAGTTACACCCTTCATACCATCCGAACCTAAGTGCTTATCAAGTTCAACATCTTGTTTTCCTGACTGGGCCAACATCTTCTATCTCACCATATTATTATTATTCTCCTCGATACTATCAACCCATATCCTCTCCAATAGGGCCACCACCTCATGTACATTACACTTCTTCTCAATTTCAACATTCTCATCCTTCACCTCCTTCTACATCGCCACCTAGTGTTCCAAAAGGTTTTGCATCACAGCATCAACCCATAAACGTTACTTGTGCTTCTACTATCAATAGCAGTGGGAATCCTCCACAACATCATAGGCATCCCTTCTTTAGATGTGATTGTAGAAAGGGACACCATAGTTCAGAAACCACTACATCCGCCAACTCAACATAAGTCCAACACTATGGTGCATCTTCTTCTTTGAACCCAACACCTCATGTTACCTTATTAGGGCCACCACTCAATACTCCAACAACTATGTGGCCCAATGAATATAGCCACATGGGGAGACATGTTGATCCTAGCATACCATCTTACGGTCGCAAGTACCATAGTGGGTCAACTCCTTATAAATTAACCACATCTTATAAATTTCCCCACTATGTCAACTCTAATCAAGTGTGTGAACCCCAATGGGGTAAGTGTGATCGAGTCCCAATATTTCCAACATGCAAGGATCCCAACCTTCCATTTATTAATTCTAGCCATGCTAAACTGTTTAGCTATGGGGGGTATCCTCCATTCTAACAACATAGAATTAATAAATGTTTTTCCATTTCTTTAATTTTTCAACTTTTTGTTTTCCAGTTTTTCACCTTTTAATTTATTGCTTTATCTTTCTGTATTTTTATCTTTTTATGAGTAATCTCATCTATGAATAAAGCACTCATGTGACTCATTAGTTGAGGTGTTGTTCTATGCTATCAAGTCTCCGGTAACTAATTATTTAGACAGCTAGCCCACAACAACCACTCACCCATTCTATTAATAAGATGTTCTACCTTGAGTATAATGATATTCCTAATCATCAAAACTTAAAGTAATTTTGTGCTCAATATACCCACAACGAAGAAGGATGGACCAAGAGGGAATGACCAGGGTGTGACATCAAGGGGACTTATGGATTCTCTTTGGTGACATCTGTAGGAGCATCATGTAGCTTGGTTGTACTAAGATCCTTGTAGATCTAATGAAAAATGGGAGTAAGAGTAATCAAAAGGCACTCAATCAAGAAAACTCAATGTTGTTCTAGGGGGTCCCACTAGAAAGACATGCACCATGCCTGAAGGTAGGCAGCTTCTCTGGCTTAAGTATTCATTCAAAAAAAATTAAAAAAAGAGCAAGAAGAGTGTGCCAAAGAAGCCACACAAAAAGAAAAAAAAGATTAACATCAAAGTTCCACAAAGCAATTTCGAATCACTCCTCCCTTGAACAAAACGTCAAGTGATCATACACCTTGCTATCATGGTGCTCTTATGGTTGTCCATCATGGGATGAAACAATGCGATGTCACTAATTAGAGGAATGGACTTGGTCTTGATTTTGGAGCGACGGGTGAATGACACATTAATCACATCCTACACTAAAGATTCATTGTGCCTTGGGTCAGCTACCTCATGTCCCAATCTCTACAATCCCTTCTACAATTCGCCTCATCTTGCTATTTATGTATTTGTGACTCGTGTCTTGTGTAGCATTGAATTCATACCTCATCACGATGGTATCTACATGTGTGTGTTTTGTGGAACTGGTGTGGATTACATTTAAACCCTTTTAGTGCCTACGGACATTTTAAGGTGTGGTTACACAAGGGCATTATAGGTTGGAACTTGCTTTGGAGAGGATCCACTTGTGTGACTTTTGTAATTTGTACTTGTTGCACACCACCACATCATTTTATACCTTCTAAGCACTTCATTGCCAAATCTTTTTTTTCCTTTGTCATCATTTTATCAAACGTTCCTCAAAACCATTACGTGTC
Source organism: Gnetum montanum (assembly GCA_015680685.1). NCBI lineage: Eukaryota > Viridiplantae > Streptophyta > Gnetopsida > Gnetales > Gnetaceae > Gnetum > Gnetum montanum. The sequence continues at coordinate 140,393 of MNCI01037326.1, forward strand.
CTTTGATGTGTCACCTAAACAAACCAGGTCCAACATTAAACTTTTATGGCAACTTCCTTGAAAAAAATTTCTAACTCTAAAATCATACTAAGAAAAGAATTCAACAATTACTAAAGGCAATAAGTAAGGTATGAAATAATTGAACTTCCTTTAATAACCTTACTAACAATTGATCTTTGTGTGATTATAGATGACCCCTAAAAGAGGACAACAAGGAGGACCTTTTCAAGGTACAACTAAATGCCCAGGGGAAGGAAGAGGCCAAGGACCTCATGCAGAGTAGGAGGCACAATTATTCAGCATCCATCAAAGACCTCCTATCACTGCACAATCTAGCCAAGCAAAAGGTGGAGAGTTTAGGGCCCGAGCCTATGAAGAGGAACAACGACTATTTGGAACATAGCATGTCAAGGCCAATCAAGTGTTCCTGTAGGTACCGTGTCCATGGAAAGTGCCGACTCCATCAAACACTAAAACATCAGCATGGACAGCTCATAATCCTTGGATAGAAGAGGAAAAACATCAAGTGCTTCTTCAATGGTATCAATCTTAGAAGCCTAGCATGCAAGACAAAGGAAAAGCACACATGGAGGAACCACTACCATTTGGAACCACATGAGTTCCAACAAAGTTTTGTAATTCTGTGTCTGTGTTCCAATTTTATTTTGTTCAATCCCACACTACGACATGAATAATTTCTAGTTAGTCAATAATCCCATACATATCCACTTTGTAATCAATTGGACTCGTTCTCATTTTGTTTAACTTGAGGACGAGTTGTTATTCAGTCATGGGGGTATGATGAATCGTGGTTTGTAAGATGTTGATATTGAACCCTTGATATTGGACCCTTATTAACTAGGTGCTAATATCATACCCTTGTTAACCAGGTGCTGATATTGAACCCCTATTATCGAATCCTTGTTATCAGACCCCTGATATCTAATGAGTCCCGATATCAGACCCTCGATATCGCACCCATGATATCGTGTACGCGATATCACGGTTCGCGTGTGAGCCTATAAATACACAATGGGGCACACAAGAAAGTCAATAAGTTAGTTTAGTGTTAGAGGAGAGTCTTTTTATCATTTTTTCCTCTCAACCCTCTCTCCCAGTGCATGTCCGCAATGTGATGATTGTAATTGTACGGCACCTTTATTCGAGTGTGACGTACTTGGACATGCACATGACTGGAAATAAAGATCGAGATTACTTCATCATTACAGCATTCACTTAGTTTAATTATTTAATTGTTATTATTATTTAGTGCTTTCGTAGCTAATATCTCTTTACCCTAAACTCCTTAAATGCAGAATGAGTATGACTTAATCAAGAGCATTTAAGTGTGACTACTTGGTAACCCAGTAGCGTACCTAGGAGCTGCGCTTGGTAATCTCAGTAGTAGTCATGCACGAGGTCCAAGATGTGTACGGATGATTAAGGGATGGATGCTCATCACACTTAGGCTAGCTTAGACTCTCTTCACCCTTTTCCTCTTAGCTTAACAAGTCATTTTCTATTGCCTCCAGGAGTAGCACTAGGTTAGAAACTACATCATACACCTCACTCTGGACTAAAACCATACATGACAAAGCAAATACTAGTCCAAGTGGAAGACAGCGAACTACGATCAACAAGTAACTATCTAGATACCACAACTAGCCTGTCTGCAGAGTTCAACCAGATCGTGCATGAAACACTCGTATTCGTATGGTTAAGTGTAGGGGTACCTCGCCACTCATCAATCGCTTAGGGAATTTTTTATAGTTTATTTTTACAAAAGTTAGAATATTTTCTAGGTGCCTACAATAGATCTCAAGAAGTGTATAGATCATTATTCGAGCACTAATGTACCTGGACACTTCGGTGTGACGACAATAAAGACGAACTTCTTGGAAATTTTTGTAGCATTTGGAAATAGATTAATGTTTACTTTAATGCACTTTATTATTCATGTAATTTACTTCCATGTCTTTCGTTACTTAAATACAATTAATTAACACACATAAGTACAACCATCTCGAGCATAATGTTAGTGCTTGGTAATCCTAGTAGTGTTAGCACTTGGTAACCCAATAGCGTTGTAATGCGTTCAGGATGTGTACGGTAGGTGGGACTGGATACTTGTATTAGGAAATAGCGTAGGACATTAGATAGTTTGTTAGATTAATTAATATTTAATCACTTGTTTTTACGCTTATGATAAGTTAGATAAAAATATAAAATTATACAAATCATGTGCCTTGGTTGCACTTAACCATACGCTTGTACCTACACAAGTGGAACCAAGAAGATAACAATCGCGTCCATAGATCACTATCTTTACTATTGGCATTTAGAGAGCTAAAGTCCATAGGATTCGACCGAATAGTTGAGTGAACGCTTGTGATTCGAATGGTTGGGTGTAGGGTATCCTTGCTGCTCATCATGAGCACCGTTGCCAGGGATTTTAGTTAACTACGTGTGCTACCTAGGAAGTTAGTGAAAATCACTTAATGACATTGTGAAAGACTTAAAGTTAAAATTATTAAAATAACAAAGAATAATAAAAGCACACTATTTTTCTTTTTTTTATGAGCACTAACATGGCTTCTTATCGTAGGCAAGACTCTCTGCCATCATTCCTAACTAATTCCAATCCAAGGCAAGAAGTCTAAAAACTGCCCATGCCCCAATAGTTTGAGGTGGTCTATACAAATCCAGATGCCTACACTCTAGAGTTCACCTTTATCCTACACCAAGATGAATAGTTGCGATGAAGGGACATGGAAGGCAAAATCGTGTTGCCTCCCAACTGATCTATTCTTGCAATGTTGCTCAACAATTTCATCAAACTGGGCATTACAAGACTTAATGCAAAGTACGAAGTGCAAGATCATGCCTATTGGGATTATCATTCCACGAAGGCATAGAAGAAGAAAGATCAACAAATGGAAGCCCGATATGAGGCCTTAAAACACAAATTAATCCCTACTCATTTATTATCACAAACACATAAGGAGGATGAGGACTTCTTTTTGGGGACCTTACAATACACAGATTCTTCTCCTCTTTTTGATGAGGAGAACCTTAACTGGTGTCTGTAGTCCACTGTGGACAACCTTGGTTCTAGAAAAAATAGGTCCCAAGATCAAGGGGCCGTGAAAGGAGGCAATCAAGGCAGAAGCAATGGTAAGCACCAAGACAAGGAAAAACATGATGATTGTTGCAGGGACCAAAGAAGAGGAAGTAGTAGGTACCATCTTGGTGCTAGTTCTTCTTTCTCTTCGCCTTCATCTTCCTCATCATCTTCCTCTTCCAACTCCTATTGGAGCTACAAAGGCAATAAAAACTACGATGAAGGTGATCCACAAGATAGAGATGATCACAGATTTCACAGTAATAGTAGAGACCATGGATGCAACCAATCAAGGGACCCTCATAGAGAAAGAAGGGGTAGCAAAGCTCATCATAGGTATCATGGCCATGAAAAGGACCACCGAGACCGTTATGACTATGATAAGCCCCTACTTGTTACAAGGAACATGTTGAACATTGTGGAGGATGTTAGAATATCAAGAAGGCACATAAAAGACAATTGAATCAAATGGTTGGATATGAGTAATATCCCTAAGTTCGAAGGGGGTATAATTCAGACCCACAAAACCATCTGCAAACCTTTCAAGATGCCTGTGCCTTACACAACGTGGAGAATGAATGGCAAAAATTGAAGCTGTTTCCTAGAACACTCATTAAAGAAGCTAAAGGTTGATACCAATCCTTAGAACTGATATCAATTTCGAAGATAGAGTACAATGCTTAAATTGTTCAAAAATTCTATTACTTTTATGTTAACTTACAGCACTTTTCATTTTCATGCTTAGTAATTCTTTCATTATATCAATTAAAGAACCTAAGGTCCATTTGGAAGTATAGAAATCTTTCTTCTTTAAAAAACATGTCAAAATTTTGAAATTCAAATAAAATTATTTTTAAAAAATCACTATTAAAAAACAAACAAGTTCCACTACCAAAATTTATACAGATTGGTGGTCTGCTAAACGTGTTCATGAAAATATTTATACCAATTTTAAAAATTATCCCAATACATCAAATTTTCAAACCATTACAACCTTATTATGGTAAACATTTTTGCCAAAGTCAAACGGTTATCCTCGACAAAAGGTGATGTAAAATCCATATAAAGAACAGAACCTGCAGATTTACCGCAAGGAATTCACGCTGTTCCCTAGACACCCATGTATTGCTTAGCAATTGATTGAAGAAAGATTTTGCATCATGCACTCTCCCGTTAGGATTTAATGATCGTGGGCATGAATTCCGTGACAATTGGAGGAGTCTCATACTTTCTAAAGAAAGGGTGGGCGGCGGCATGCATTGATATGGATAGTTGGTCCATCTAAGCCACCGTAGTCTTCGAGATAACTTTGAAAGATCACCTGAGCACATTAAAAAAGAAAACAGAGTTAGCGATGTAACATAAGGTTTAAATGTACATTATTTTTTTTACCCGTAAACGGTACCTTCAATGCAATAACCATCAAGTAACAGGAATTTTAATGAAGACATCCCACTGAATGCATCCACAGACCATGGGCATCCTTCCTCATTTAGCACAGCAGAGTATCTCCCATCAGTCCCAGTCCCATATAAACAGAGTGCTTTTACCTTTGATGTTCCCTGAAGTTCATAGCACACAACATTATAATCATTTCACTTGTTAAAGCAAATCCAAATACCACAATTTGATCATCATAATCACCCATCATACCTTTCTATGAGATAATATGTATTTGACATCAGAAGGATCCCACACGCGACTACGCCCGCCAGGACATGAATCTTCATCATGAATTATGCTCCTCCCCAAGTCAACAAGCAAATCATGCATATCTAGAAAACCACCCTTGTTTACCTTAATTAAAAGCTTTCTTTTCAATATATTAAGAGCATATTCAACTTTTGATTTATCATCTTCATGATCACTTTGTCTAAGTTGAAGGAGGAGGTCTACCTTCTCCCTGCGTAAAAAAGTGGCCACATCTAAAAATAAACGTTTTTCCAACTTTCCAGTAAGATTGCTATAACTTAACTCTAATATATGCTTCACTTCAGGGTGCAAAAAATTTTCTATTAACTTCCATAATTTTTTCAAGGATTGAATATCACTGTCTTCAACTTGTCTGGCAAGTAAAGTCAATGCTAATGGTATCCCATGACATTTGTCAACAATCTTATCTATAATCACATTAAATTCACTCTTCACATTGTCGATCCCTTCAAATGCATACTCACAAAATATCTTCTTTGATGCATGGAAGTCTAACTCTAAGAGTTGCACTGGAATAAAATTTTTGCAGTACCTCGCAACTCTAGGGTCATGTTTCAAAACTCCCTCTTCTCTGCTTGTTACAATAATTATGCTGGTCGGCCTGAGATAATCATCTTCTACAAACACAGTATCCAGTGGAATTTTTGTGTCAATGTTGTCAATCACTATTAAAATATCTGCATCGTTTAACCTGTCCCTTAAAAGCTTCTTTGTTTCTATTCTAAAGTCACTTGGATCATATTTGAAAAGCTTGCCAACAAGCTGTTTGTGGACTTCATTGATGCCACGTTTCTCTTCAAGTCCCTTTGCATCTTCAATAAAGCAACTCCTCTCATATTCATTATAAATCCGATTATAGAGTTCTTTTGCAAAGGTTGTTTTTCCGATGCCTGCAATACCACTTATTTCTACTGATGTCACACCAAGCCCATTCTCACGGTATCTTTTTATATCCTGAATGATGCTTCCTAATTGCTCTTCTCTTGCAACTCCTCTTACAGAAGTAGCAACTGCTCCAACATCGAACAGTTGCTTACATATTATATCGACAATGGTTGTGCAAAGTTCCCTGATGGAAAAAAGGTTAAAACACAAAAATTAATTGGACATTCCCTAATTGTTACCATATAAAAACATGGTAATTTGCACGTATACACGAAAACAATGTTGTATGACGCAACGGGTCGGCTGGAAGTAAAGGGAAGGGAACCATCTTTGAAAATTTATGTAACCGATGGACAGATTTATTTTGCCACATGTCACTTTGTTTTATAAATGCGACGGTATGTTGTCCATGCTAAAATTTAGGGGAAAATTAAGGATGAAAACTGCCTTAAAACTTAAGTTCAGCATATGTTTGGATTCTCGACAATGATGAAATGCTAACATAATGTAATTTACTGCAATTAAACCATACCAATCGGCTAAGTTTGCTGGTTCTCTTTTTTTCTCGCAAAGAACAACCCCCTAACTCCAATCATCAATAAAGCTACGCAAAGCGAAGTTTGAAGTCATAGTTGGATACACTCTAGTTCGGTGGAATATCTCAAAATCGGATTTCATGATGCAAAAAATTAAGCTGAATTAAACCTAATAAACAAAATATCTTAATGTCTTGAAAAAGAACACTCACCCTTGACCCTCGTGTCCTTTTATTTCACCAACCTTGGACAAAGCAATTTTCCAATTGTCCAAGTCTTGGCTGGAGTCCTTGTACCTCTCTTTCTGTTTAAGTGTCTGGAAGCCCTGCCCAAAAGCCCCTTGCAAATGTCGAACATCCGAAGGTTTCACGTCATAGAAGACAGGAATCAGCTTCTTGTGACATGGATCCATCTCGTAATTGTCCAGCATCATCTTCAGTTCTCTCAGACACCACTCAGACTGAGCGTATCCAGTGGAAAGGATGCAGACGTACACGCTGCAACATGTAATGGCTTCCTCAATGGCCGTCCAAACCCTCTCCCCACTCTCCAACCCTTAACACATCGAAGAACTTTCGATTCCTTTCAACCGCAACACATCATAAATATGAAAAGCCAAGTTGCGCTTTGTATCAGGGCCTCTGTGACTGATGAACACATCGAAGAACTTCTTGTTGCTGTTATTACCTTCCCCGTTTGATGATGACCCGACATCCCAATCTGGCATCGAGAAAGGGGTTGGAGGCTGCTGCCGTACATGACGCCCCATTTTTGCTGCCGGAACATCCGTCGCTGATTCCTCGTCTTCTGTGTGGCTTCTTTTCAACAATGCTCTCTTTTCCATTTCACAATACTTGAAGAATCGCTTTGTTGCCCTGGTTCGCCAGCGAAAGCGAAGACGGATAGAGAGAAATAGGAATGATTTGCACAGGATTCAGAAGAACACCACTGCAGCACTCAATGCCCATCCATAGAACTGTTTCCTGTGATATAAATTTTCTGCCTAAGCAAGCACAGCAGGAGAAATGGAACGGAAAACAATCTCAACGAAAATTTCCTCCGACTTTGGTTTGTAAGCAGCAGGAACCTTCGTTTGGCTTGACGCATCGCACGCTACGTCAAAAGGAAAAGTGGAATTCCGCGTTACGTATGGAAAACGGAACGAGCGATGGTTCCCAGCAAACACCTGCACCAAATGACACGTTAACACGCAAATATTTTATAAAAGCTTAGTCCACACGGCAAGCTGGAGCTTAAATGTGCACGACAAGAGGATTAATTTATATACATATGGCTAACAATTTTATGCTTCGGTAACACTTATTTGTTAATTGAACGAGAATTAAGGTATAGGTGAATTTAATGTGGAATCCCTACGAACAAAGGTTTGCAAAGCATTTACGGCACCGGTATGAGGGTTTGAACCTTTACCTTGGGTGCAAAGCATGCAAGCCATAGGGTTAAGGTACAATTCCAGCTTTTATTGAAGATTATATATTTATTTAATTAGCCTAGATACATATATATATATATTTTTATGGTTTGGCAGAAAATCTACATTGAAACCAACTATTAAGTAAGGAATAAAACTATTACATTCAAACACAACCATTAGGCAAGAAACAAGGCTATGATTGGAACAAGAGTAATTTTCAAATCATATAGAACTTATGGATGAGGAACAAGGGAACCTTACTTTCAAAGTCACTTCCACCTAGTCTTGCTTCCTCTACCCTATTTCCATTTCCAAATGTTCCTTAAGATGAATTTATTGAAAAAGTGTAACCTATTTGCTAAATACGAAGTGTAACTAACTTCTTCTAGCTCTCCACACCATCCATTGTGCTAAGAATTCATTTTGCAGATAGAGGCAATGATCAATATTAAAGGCTTCCAATTCTAAGGCCACCTTCCTCTTTGGAAAGAATACATATATTCCACAACTAAAATGATTATTTTTCCAAATATAATTCTTTTAATTATCATGTAAGAATTATCATGTAGTTGCATTATTTTGAAGCTACGAAAGAAGAGTAGTAAACATGAGTCGAAGAAAGAAGGTGCTTTATAAAAATGATTCTTTTGGTTAACTTTCGTATTGTATGCAAGAGGACATCATCATCATCTAAAGAAGAAGACCATATAGACAAAAAAAACCATTATTTATGACTTCTAAATTAGTACTCAAAATTATGTTGTGATATTATTTATCTTTTTAGGATAGAAGTCGACAAAATAGAGAAATCAAATATTATTTTCAAATTATTATTAATTGATGGGTGGATATACCTTAAAATAGCGTCAATTCACTTAGTTTTCACTTTTTTAAAGGTCTAAAGTAATAGAACAAGGTTGGTTCATGTTTTCTAATATGGCCCTAATGTTTTTCTATAAATAAGAGGTTCTTTCCAACATAATACTTTGGATTTTATGTGAATAAAGTGGTTTTACAAATTTATAGTTCCCATATTCATTTCAATTCATTTTTCTCATTACTATCATCTCAACATTTCATTTTCTCCTAATTCTCATCAATTTCCATTATTCTATCTCTATGAATCTCATCAAAGTGTTGCAATCTTTTTAATTACTCCATCTATATTAAGTAACTATGTAGTTATATCTAACACATATGCTCTAATAAATCATAGTTTTGCATGGCTACGATATCAAGCATCTGATATCAAAGCCACGATATTGCGTATCTAAATATCACAGCCCATGATACATTGGATATCTAATATCATGCCACATGTGCTTGCCTATAAATACAACACATAGGCACACAAGCAAAACAACAATTCATTCCAACCTTATGGAAACTCTTGCAGTTTAATTTCGTAGCTTAGTAATAGAGTGAATGTCCATAGTGTGGTTGATGAGACGCGGTTTTCACTAGGCCGCGATATCGCGTACGCGATATCGCG